>VXBO01012700.1:340044-428499 GCA_013400135.1 Rhinoptilus africanus
ACTATCCCAAGCAGGTGATGTGACGTTAATACACCCAAACCCAAGGGCAACACAAAAATCACCAATAACGCAGAGGCCAGACCTGCTGTGGTCGGGGATGAAGCCGGGCGCCGCGGAGGAAGCGCAGGCGGTGCGGGCCCACGGTGCTGATGGAGTCACTGGGCCGGCTGGGTGGAAGCGATGGCACTGTAGGACAGACCCATCTCTGTTTTGTTTTTTTTTTTTTTCTTTTCCCAATTTTTGTGGGCTCGACTGTGCAATCTTCATAATGTTTTTTTCAAAGAGAGGGTAATGGGAAGGAGACGACTTGTTCTCTGCAGGCTGAAACACAAGCTATTTGTGCTAGGAACATGGCTTTGTTACATGATTAGTGCAATGGGAGCCCCTAGGCACTACTTCCCAGTACAAACAACTAATATTAACAACTCATGCTAAAATTGCCTGCTATTTAATAACCTGGGCCTCTTTCCACCCCGTGAAGCACATAACTGCTTTGTATTTCCCCCCGTCGTGTTCCCACCGTCTCTGCCCGTCGTCCTTCGCTGGCTGCAGACCGGCCCCGTGCATTTCCCAGGCAAAAAGGAGTGAGTCTGGGTAAGGAAGAAGGAAGAACCAACGTCGGCGTTTAACAGGAATCCCTGCACCTCGTGTCTGCTGCCATGCGTATGTCCCTGCCTGCCCCCTCCGTGGGGTACAGCCCCCCCATCCCATGCCAGGCTGCTCACAGCTGCCATGCCTTGCCATCTGGGTTCCCCGCTTCACCTGTGTCCCGGGGATGGAGAGACCTAGTTCATGCCTCGCCAGGGAAGCAGCCGCCTTCCCTCCGAGCTGGCTGAGACGTGATGGACCAGCGCTGTTACTCATGGGGTGGGAGGCCCATGTGAGTCACGCTTCCCTTCGCAGCCACGCGCGCGGGGCGGCTGCGGCGGGAGAACGGGGAGCCGGCGGGTCGGGCTGCATCTTCCTGGCTGGCTCGGCACGGCTCAGCACGGCGGCAGCACAGTCGGGGCCGGGGAAGGAGCGAGAAGCAGTGGGCAGATCAGATGGTGATGAACCGTAAACAGGATTGTTTCCCAGGGGGGCTGGCGGAGCCGCTCCAGCCTTTGCCAGCAGTGCTAGGGTGGCTGTCAGGTCTGCGAGGCGGTCTCTGAGCCACCCTGCTCTGCAGAAAAACATTACTAATGTTCCCACGACCGGAGCAAGACAGAAGAGACAAATAACTTGGACAGCAACATGAAACAGTGGCAAAAATGTGGAAGACAGCGGAGGAGAGAGAAAAAAACACAAGAGGGTGGAAAGCTCTATAATGACTGAAAAGAGCCCCAGATGGATACGAACCGAGAAAAGGCCAGAGACAGAAATAGTAGCACTAATTAGCTGAGCTGAGCAACCCGACTCCTGCTGTACCTGAGCATCCTCCGCTGTCCTCAGAGCCCGGTGCTCTGCAGTGGGAAGCTGGAGCAGGGAGCTGCTCAGACCTGGATGCACGGAAGTATTAAAGCTCCTATAGCAACCCCTAGTGAAAACCCCAAAGCCGAGGCAGCTTTAAGGGCTGGGCAGAGAAAGGGTCGTGGCTCCAGGCATGATCTCCTGAGGGAGGACCATGGGAAATGTGTGCCTCCGCCCTCCTGAGCATCGGTCCTGCTGCACCTTTGTGGCTGGGAGACTTCCCATTTCCATGACATGAGCAGCCAGCCCTCCCAAGCCACAGCAAAAACTCAATTTGCCTATCTTGCCTCGGGGCAGTTTTGCTTTGAAGACCTACAGCACATCCCACAGTGCCAAAGGGTCATGGCAATGTTTTTACTGGCCAAATTCTTTATCTGCCTAAAAGGCTGTTGCTGGGAAAGGGCAGATATGTCTCATTCCTGGCATTGCTGACCACTTCACTCCCCAGCCAATCCGGTCTCCATTGGTTTCAGTAAACTCTGAGTTTGGCTATGGGAACCCACCAGGGTGGCATTGCCAAAATATTACTTTTGGGCTGGAGCTTCAAAGAAAACTAAAAATGGGCAGAGGCACCCTCATCCCCCTCATCCTGCCGCAGGAGCTGAACCTGAGCTCTCAGCAGAGAGCTGCAGAGGTGAAAGAGGGATAGAAAAAAACCACCTCGTACCATGTGTGAAAGCAGTGATCAGAAACTGAACCCCCCGAGCTGTGGAGCTCCAGTGGCAAATAGGTACCTCTCAGCAGCTCCCCAAGAGAGGTGGCTGCACGCGAGGCTCTTGCCTGCCTGAGCTGGAAGCCTCCTTGCCTGCCCTGTGGACCATGGCTACCCAGTGGCACGGCATCCGCGGGATCTGTGGGCACTGTCTCAGTGCCCACGGTGAGGCCAGGGGCTGGGGCAGCAGAAGACGGAGCCCTGCACGGCCGCAGGACGTGGCAGGGAGGGCTGCAGCACGTGTGGGGATGGGGACGGGTGACCTCCCAGCAGCAGTAAATGCCAAGCTCTCCTTCGCAGCCACGTGAGGAGAAGCAGCCTGGTGAGTCCCCCCGGGGCCGCTCGCTCCTCTTCACATCACCCTGGGAACAGGCCAGCTCCCACTGCTGACCATGCCGGGAAGTGCTCTCGTTTGGACACCGTTACTGGGCATTCATCATGCCACGCTTGTTTCTTTTATCGCTGAATTCAAGGAAGTCGTGTCACTTTGAAGTCCACAGTGTGGTGTCCCCAGCCCATGCCCACCACATGGCCTGCCACAGTGTGAGCGAGCCCAGTGGCACAGCTCCTACACCTGCCCCCTATCCAGACTTTTCCCTGCCTTGGATGCCTCTCCCTGCCCTTTCCTCCTCTTCTCAAAGCCAGGCTGTGGCATAGGAGAAAAACAAAAATATCTCACGCTATTTTTCCCTCTCCTTGGCTGATCCCTTGGAGATTGCTGCTCTTTTCTCCCAATTACAGAAAATGCTTGGAGCTGTGCACAGGCTATCCACAGAGCGAGGGGGGCAGCAATACCGTTCTTAGCTCTGTGGAGTGCAGTCTTGAACCAGTGCAGCACTTCTGACTTACCTTCCTGCCCTGAAACAGCTTGGAATTCCATCAGCTCTTCTCCTGTGCTCTGCTTGGCACAGGCAGCCGGAAAGTGCCCGGCTCCGGTTTCTCTGGAGCGTCAGCAGAGAAAGAGAGGGCTGGAGCATAGGCTGGCAAAACGTGATGGGGAATCCTCTGCCCAGCGACCTCTCTGCTGATGCTGAAGCCCGAGGCCTCTTTTGAGATGCGAGATGCTCACTTTGGCTGGGACCTGGGATCGCAGTTTTTGCATCTCCTGTTTGAAACACAGCTCCTGTAGTTCCAGCAGCTTGTGTGGGAGCCCTCTCTGCCCAGCTTCACCTAGAAGCGCTGGTGCAAAAGGGCCCCGTCTTGCAGGAAGCTCAAGATGTTACCAAAAAAAATCTCCTTGGACTTTTCATGGTGGAGGAGCTGCTGGGCACAAAAAAATTCTACATTCCAGGAGCAACTGGTAAAGGCTTTGATTTATCCATATAGTTAAATATGAGCACTGCTGATCCTCCTTTCTTTGTGCATGAAGTATTTTCCTTCAGGAGAGCCAGCTGCAGAGTAACAGGCTGTCCTTTCCCTGCTCCTACACCAGGTGATGAATTTTATGTCAACATTGTCCTGAAAACTTTAGGCTTTCCATCAGTTTTGGAGGCAAATTTCCTTGCTTTGAGAGAGACGCGCATGGGCGTATGAAAGTCAGCCCATGTCTGGGTAGCCTTGAGCTAAACTTAAAAATGGAGAGCCTCAAAAACCCAAATGTTGTTCCCAGTGTGGCCTAGATAGTGGCATTGCTCAGAACTGCTGGTGCCCCTGTGGTATGTTTTCTGAGCATGAGCATTTGATCAAAGTCTTTTTGCTGGTAAATGCTGGTCCACTGCAACGAAAACATCAGATTTAGAGGAAGAAAAACAAAGCAAAAAACAGCATTTAGTCATTTTAGAGCCACCACATGCACTCAGCAAAAATGGGGCCAGCCCGGTTTCAAATTGGGGGTGTCCTTGAGGGCTGCAGCCATGTGTGATGGGATGTCCTCAGGGCCGTGGCAGCTGGCCTCCAGGGCCAGCTCGTCCTCCTCCACCCAGGGACTATCTCAATACTTTTTGCAATACCAGAGGGCTCCAAAGAGGACATCCGAGACGCCTGGGAGATGAGCATCACAGCTGCCTCACCAGAGCTGGACCTCAGCTCCTGACATGCGGGTGCTTCCCCAGGCAGCACAGCTGGGGCAGGGAGCTGCTGCTCCCGGGGCTGGAAAACCCTGGCTCCAGATCAGGGCAGGAACGAAAGGAAAACCTTTCTGAGAGGCAAACAAATGGCAAAAGGGAAACGATAAGCCAGCTGCCTCCCAGGAAAATCCCCCAGCCGTCGTGGCAACATGGCTCTGTCCCCATGACTGCCAGGAAGCTGGGGCCCCCCCGGGCAGCCGGGGACCCCAGGGCACAGCAAGGAGCGCATGTCCAGCCCGGCTAGACGCCATTCCCCTGGGTTAAAGTCTGCAGTGAAGGGCTGGGGGTCTGCATGGGAGGTTTTGTGTGGGCAGCCCTGCTCACAGCCACAGGGCTCCGTGCCAGGAGCGAAGGGGTTCGCCTGGTCTCCGTTCTTCCACCCAGGATCCGGGCTGGGTGCCTGGGTCGTGCTGCGGTACCGCTCACCGTGCTGCCACATCTTGCTCAGTTCCACACTTATCTCCCCAGCTTCATCACACGTGGGCTTTCTGGCTTTTAATTAATCCTCTTCCAGCATTTGATGCTCACCTCTGAGGGCTCAGCGGTGACCCTGTACCCTGTAGATGTGCCTTGTCACCCCAGGCCACAGCGATGCTCGGGCGTTTGGGGCAGCGGGGAAGGAGCCATGTTTGGGACCGATGTCCCGTGTCCGCCCCAGCAGCAGTTCAGTGCTGCCACGCTGTGGGAGTCCCGGCTCACTGTGCGGTGCCGTCCTGGCTGCGGAGACAGGCGCCCACCGACGACTCCCAGCCAGCCTAGGCAGCCTGCTCCTGCCCCACGGGATCTGCTTGGGACCATTGTCCCTGAGAGGAGCGAGAGCCTTAATGAACTGTGATGCAGGGTACTGATGTGCTTCTCACCCCCTCCCCAGCCCCACTTCTGGTCTGCACCCAAGACATATTCCCATCGCCTGGCAAAGGCTTCAGCCGCACGTTCCTGGTGGTGAGACCGCTCCAGCCTCCACCGCCACCTCCCTGCCTTCCTTTTCACATGGACAAACACTGGCCAGGGCAAACCCCACAGGAGCACAGGAGGTGGTGGGGCAGGAGTCTGGCTGGGAGACAGGAGTGTTGTTTTGCCCTGCCATTGCCCCTTCTCCCTGGGACCAACCGCACAAGTGAAAAAGGCATCTCCAGCAAACCTCCCCCTGCCTCGCAGCAGCAGAGGCAGCAGCAGCTCTGCCGCCAAGAGGAATTTGGCAGCCATGTAGCAGCTGCTTGCAGATGCTCTGAACAGCATTCGGGGTTGGCAAAGAAGGAAAAACATGGTTTTGCCCTGGAAGGACTAGCAGTGGTAGTTAGGCTGAGTGCAGTTACCTGAGCTGGCTGCTGGCCAGCAGAGGAGGTAATTAATAGCGGCTGATGTATGGAAAGTAGCAGGAAGAGCAATCCGCTTTCCACCCGCTCACAAACCAGCTCGGCAGTGGCATTGCCGCTGGGATGGAGGGGCTGACGGCCGGAGGACCAGCCCCACTCACAGCAGTGCCCGCAGTGCGGTTTGCAGCATCTCGCCGAGCCAGGCAGTGCTGCCCTCGAAGGCAAAGCACCAGCCGCGGCCAGCTCGGCTTGGGAACGCTGATGGGCCGGCAGCCCAAAGCAGTGTGGAGTTTTCCATGGTCAGTTATTGTGCTGGCATGGCCGGGAGCTGCTATTATTAGATGGCATATGAATCACCCGCGAGACAGCATCTAGCAGCCTCAGCCTGAGCTGGGCTGGACACTTATCGGAAAAGCCCCATTTCCAGCCCGGCCAAGAGCCAACAGTGAGCAGGGCTCAGGGAAACCACCTGCCCAATGCCCACTTCAGCCCTGGCTGAGTGGGAAGCCCCGGCACTGGAGGGTCTCACATGTTCTTGATGGTGTGATGGGGCGAAGGAAGGAGCAGGGAAACTACAGCCCTGCTCATGAACTGCCAACCCCCTGAAAAACATCGCAAGAGGAAAAACTACGGGGGAACGCAAGCTTACATGAGGGTCTCACGGGTCTGGTTAAAAGGCTGAAGCCTGACAAAATGTGTTTGAATGAAATACAAAGGAAAACACTGAGTTTAGCAGAGCCCAAGCCTGAGGGCCCGTGTGCTGGCAGGGAGAGGGGGATGCCCTGCCTCAAAGCTGGGGGCAGGGGAAGCATTTTGGGCTGTGTGGATGAGGGAGGCTTTGAAGTGAGCTCTGGCCACCCCCCAGCCCCTCTCATACAGGTGAAGAGCTCCCGGCTGTCATGCCCAAGCCACCAACGAGCGACACAAGCAGATGCTGAGCGGGAAAACAGGGCTCTGATGATGTAAGGCCAAAACTGGCAGATGATCGTGAGCTCGCTGGGTGCAGAGCAAAAGAAAGGAGGGAGGGAGCTGGAAAGGCATTTGCTTTTCTGGACAAGAAAACACCGACACCCTTTGATTCCTGTTTTGACTCATTTAGGCCTGGAACTGCAAAAAGACAGCCCAGTAAGTCACACAACTTGTAGGAATTGCAGCTGCTAAAGTTTTCCCTCACTCTCCTCACTAGTAATTCCACCCATGTTGTTCCTCGTTTACCCTGTTGCAAATGAAAGTCCAGTCTCCAGGTCCTCATGGGAATCAAACGCATCAACAATAAAGTTCAACCATCAGAGCTGTGCTATGATCTTTGCTTCACCCTGTGCTTTTCCTACCAAAATTAAAATAACCCACTATGTCATCTTTTCACGGGACATGAAATACAATTTTATATGCATTGCGAAGTCACACCAAGGCACACGGTGAAGAGCGGCGGAGTACACACCATTCCTTATAGCCTAACAAAGGAGCCTTTACTTAATAATGAACTATTACAGCACAGTACAAAGATTTGCTTTGTTCAGTGACTAGAAATTGTTTGCAGATTTTTCTAGCCACCGGGAGTTGACAGTTCACTTAGGAAATCAATTCTTAAAGCGCGAGTGCCTACATGCCTGCTTGGCTCTCGGAGCACTGCAAGCCCAGAGCTGCGTGGGGTCCTGTCCAGCTCTCTTTTCCAGTGGGCTGAAATAGTGAAATGTTTCTGGATATGTTTCCCAGCGAAGGAAGCAGATCCCCAGTTTCAGCTGTTGCCCCTCATCGCCTTCAGGAAAGCTTCAAGCTTCTGCACCGAACTACAGAAAGCAAGGGATAAGAGGCTGCACCTCGGAGCAAATTTGAACGGGATGGACACCTCGGCATAAGACACAGGGTGTCACAGGGTACTGAGCTGCGTGGGGTTGACTTGCAGCTCTCTGCAGCCAAAAAACCCCATATCGTAGTATAGATGACAGATAGAAAGAAAGGTGTACAACAACTGGGGTGATGCGCTGCAGGGAGCCAGCAGCACAGGGCAGGCTTTTCACCTGAGCAGAGCTAGGATCAGTCAGGAAAGAGCTTTGATTTTCTCCCCTCCTAATGCCTTCCTCTATTTCTATTAATAGGCATTGGTACCAATCCAGTCATGGGGCACGGGCCCACGGGGTCTCTAGGGATCCCACCCCGTGCACTTACGCCTCCAGCGAGGAAGGTGATTATCTGGGACAGCTCGTTTAGATCATACAGGGCAGGTCAGAGTGTGCCGCTTGGCTTCAGCACACAAATCCCACAGCCAGGGTGTTAATGAATGAGGAGCAAAGATGTTATTTTCCGCAGAGGGACCGTGGCCAGAGGGAGGGAACAAGAACCAGCATTCACCCAGGGCTGTACCTTGATACCTGTGACCGGCAGCCACCCCACCCTGGGGGTAATACAATCACCAGGCTGTTTTCTCATTAAGAACCTTTAACCATTTTGTTCGCCCCAGTGAGCTTCTTGCAGCAGGGTGATGGAGCAGGAGCGTGCTTGGCCCTTCAACTCCAAGTGAGGGCACTTAATGAACATACCTCTCCTTACCTCCCAGCCAGCTTTCCCAGAAATATCCAAGCACAGAGCAAGGACCTGCCTTGATACCAAATCCTTTGGCAGGTTTAAAGGCACCAGAACCCCAGCTCTGCCGAGCAGCTAGAGAAAGGGGATATCTGAGAAAGCCTAGCACAAAACCGTCCATCAGCACGCTGCTGAGGCTGAGGAGCCCAAGTCCTGAGTTCAGGAGAGGTCCTAAATTCCCACATCAGTTTCTGAGGACTTCCACTCACTAGGTCTTTCCAAAGTACATCATATGCATGTGCAAACACATACATATACATACATGGGCGTTCTGCTTGTTTGTTTGTCTGGTTTTAAGCAAATTAACTCACTTTTCTGATTTTTTTCTGGGAGGGAAACCAAAGGCCCCTACAGCACCAGCCCCTCTCTGTCAGTCAGTGACCTACAGCAGGGAGCTGGAAATCTGGCAATTGGCCCATGCATTAGCTTCAGGTTAGCACTGAGGGGAGCCAGTTGCAGTAGATCCAAAAAGCCTGATCTTTCCTCTCGCACCCTGCTTTGTACTGCTGGGCTCTGCTGGAATTTCTGCATGTGTCACCGCTGGTGAATGCAAAGACAGTGTCAGTAAATGGTCTTGTCGTGTACTGGGACACGGCGTCAAGAAGCTTGCCAAATGGATTGCCCCATGACATCACTTGAGATTTTTGTTTGTCTCTCAATGGTGAGAAAGGAAAAGAAAAAAGTAAGGGGAGGAATTTGGCTTGGAGCAGCTCTCTCTAACCATTTATTTACCTTGTGTGCATGCTTCATGCTCTTACTCATGGGTTACAGTCATGGGTGTACAGAAAGTCTTGAGAGCCCTCAGCAGTAATCCCTCGACAGAGGAGCTGGCTTATGGCATGCTCAAAGCATTTTTGCTTCATTAATTTTCTCATCAGATAACAACATAAAGTAACTTTGTTGGTGCTTCTGGCAACTGCTGCACTTCCTTTCCCCAGGCGTCCCAGACGCACACGTAGCATGGGAAATGCTCCTCTCTTTCAACACACAGCTCAGCGCTAGGCCAGGTGGCTGGGCAGAGGACATGGGCAGAGCTGAGCCATCGGGAGCTACAGCACAGGGTGCAGACAGCCCACATCCCGCTGGAAGAAGCCCAAGTGTCCATGGCACTCAGGAGTGCCTTAGACTTGCAGCTCCACTATCGATGGTGAACGTCACAGAATCACAGAATGGTAGGGGCTGGAAGGGACCTCTGGAGATCATCTAGTCCAACCCCCTGCCAGAGCAGGGCCACCTTAGAGCAGGTTGCACAGGAACGCGTCCAGGCGAGTTTTGAATGTCTCCAGAGACGGAGACTCCACCACCTCCCTGGGCAGCCTGTTCCAGGGCTCTGCCACCCTCAAGGTAAAGAAGTTCCTCCTCATGTTGAGATGGAACTTCCTATATTCAAGCTTTGCAGACGTCCTTTGCTCCAGGCCTGCCTGGGCTTGTGAGCAGCCGGCAGCACCCTGATGCTTGGCAGGGATGAGATGATGGGCCCACTGTACTGAAGTTTGGAAAGGAGAGGTGGGAAGGAAAGGGGGGCTGGGAGCGGGCAAGTAACGGGTAATGCAGCGAGTTGCAATGCTGTTAGGAAGGCGGTAACTCTAGCCTGCAAAGAGAAAAGCAAAGGTATCTGCTCTGGTTTAGAATAAACATAGTCTTGGCACTGAGGTGACATCCCATGGTGACTTTTACAGGCATTTTTCTTAGGCCATTTCCTCTCCGGCATCGCACTCCTTGCCTCCTGTCCCGCAGTGAAATGAGCTCTGGCCGAGCCAATTTGCCCCATTCTGCTGTGGTTACTCAGCATCTGCTGGCAATGCCCTCATCTCAGCTTGGCCTTTCCGTCCCAGATCTAATCGTTTGGTTTGGACACCAGATAAAAGATGGGCTTCATCTAACTTTACAGACCTACACTTGGCCCCTTCACTGCAGCTCTGGTTTACAAGCAGAGAAGAGGAATGGGCAAGATTCGCCTGACCTGTTTTAGACACTGACCTGGGGAGGGGATGACTCATTGCCGTGCCGATATTTCCCCATATTCTCCTCCATAAAGGGCGCCTAGCGTGACTAGCTCGGATGGAGACATCTATGTTTAGTCAGATGAATCCCACCCAAAGTGACTGCAGCTGCTGGAGGAACATGAGCTTTCTCATAATCGCTTCCCTTCCCCATAGTTTTGGGGCAGAGAGAATTGTTTGAGCTGATGAGTCCTTGAAGGATTCCTTGAAAATTGCACAAAATCTGCTTGGAAGGATGTGTCTGCTTGCATCAGGCCTAAATGTGGTTCAGCGGGCTGTGGAGGTCCCAGGCAATAGGGCATTCAGAGGGCAGCGCAATACTGGCGTTTTCACGCTCTCTGCTAGCAGGCAGCCTGAAAATGGAAAAAAGCAAAGATAGTAACAGAAGGAAAGACAAAAAAGCAAAGACAGTAACAGAAGGAGCATCCAAGACATCTCCTGGGTTTGGGACAGCTACTAAGTTGGCCACATCCCAAGAGAAACAACTTCCGCTCTGTCCCCTGGCGCCTACCCTTACCTTCGCCTTCCTCCTTTCCCTCTGCTTTCTTCAGTCATTTCCCTCCTGAATAGAAACTTTTGGGAGGCTTATTTCCTTGCACCTGTTTCAGCTGTGATGTAACTGTGGTAATAACTCAACCACTGTTGGATGGAAGGTTGCAGTTATTCCTTGGTTTCTTTTTTTATATTTTTATTTTATTGCGTTACGGTTATATTTAGAGATGGGCCCGGACCGGAGCTGCGCAAGAGGAGCACTCCCACGGTTTGGGAAGGTCTGGAGCAGGAGCCAGACCCCTTCATCTCAGCTGGCCTTCCTCTTGCTCAAGTGCGGATCCAAAACCCAAGGTCCAAAGCTGGAAAAGTTCAAATATAAGTTGTAGTTAAAAATCTGTAGCTGAGGCCTGTCTGCAGTTGTGGTGGGCCAAAGAAATGTGCAAAGACTTAAATTCTGCCATAGAATGAAATACCTTCCTGCACTCCTTGATGGGAAAGTAAGTCATTAAGGAAGTTTGTGAAATCCAGCTGCTGCCTTGCCTTCCAGAACTAGTATGTGAGACAACACAGAGATCAAAGTTAATGGCAGTAAAGTCCCAGGAACTCCTGCCCTGAACAATTCCTGTCCTGAACAATTCCTGTCCAGGGAATATTGCCTAGGTGGCCTTAATCTGTCCCTGCTTATTTTAAGATCTCATGTCCTTTAGTGGCAGAGGAAAACGCATTTTTGGACCTGTTGTTTGATATGACTAGATGCTTTCTTCAAAGCCGTGTTTTGACCTCCCAGCTCTCAGGGTTGAAGATGAGCCTGTTATGACCCAGGGATAGGAGCTCCTGTGCCGCACAGGCTAGTCAGCAGTGCCAACACTGAGCCTGAGGGCTTCAGCTAGACTGAAGGAGCCCAGTCCTCTGCAGGTGAAGCTGCTCCGTGCCATGGGTAAAGACCAGAAGCGACCAAAGGAGGGAACTGGCTCATGCAATGTGCCCAAGTGATTTTGGCAGGTAATTCAGAGGCCACGCTGCAGGGCAATGCACGCCTCCCCTCAGCTCAGCAAGTCCTCAGAAGGTGGGAATCACAAGCAGGACCACAGGCAATGAGCAAATTGAGGGAAATACAGACTATTCATTTTTTTCCACCACCATGACAGAAAGGGAGAGGAATGAGAGTTCAGAGATGATGATCCCAATCAAACTTTACATACTCATGCTGGAGGGCTCCTCCTCGCCAGGGGACTCAGGCATGTCCGTTAAGGTCACACTCTGAGGTGATTTTAACATCTCCTGCCTGCTCAGCATTACCCACCGTTAGGAAGTAAGGTCTCATGTCACAGCTGAATTACAGTAACTTCAGTGTCCCCCACTGCAATGCTGTGATCCAGTGTCACAAAGACACACCAAACCTTGCCTTAGAAAAGCTGACTGGATTTGCACACTTTAACCCTTACATGACAAAAAGACTTGTATTTTCCCAGCCACCGTGTCAGCGGTCCTCCCTGGTCTTTCCATGTTCTCACCAAGATGTGGATCCCCTGTGAGACCACCACCCGCTGCTGCAGCCCAGGGATGCTCCTACCCGTGCTTCTGTCATCCCTGCATCCCATTATTTGCATCTGGGTTCCCAGAGTCAGCTGAGCCCCCTTGGCCACATTTAACCGGCAGCAATTGTGGAGGTAGGTGCCACAATGACTCCATAATCCTGTTTTCCAAGGCAGAGTCTTCTGTCCTGTAGGTACTGCCTGAACTCTTTGTTCCCAGATGTATTACTTTTCATTTAGCTAAATTAAAACACATTTTCTTGGATTGTGACCATTCAGCCAGGCAATTCCGATCCCTCTGTAACAGTAAACTATCCTCGCCATTATTTACTGGGCTGCAGGTGGACAGACTGAAACACTAGCTCTGCATGGGCTGCCCCCATTCAGCTCGATGGGCTGTTGATGCTGTACAATAATGACAACTATTCCAGTGTCCAGGGAAAAGATTATCTCATAGCTGACTCTTTCAGCTGAAATATTCAGCTCTTCTGAGATTTGGGAGCACATTAGGGATCGCTGAAGGAGTAGCATCTTTTTCTCCACAGCCTGTCTCATCGCTGCATGATAACAACCTCTCACTGCCTCCCCCTCTCCATTTCCTCTGTATGTGGAAAATCACAGATAAGAAAGAGAAAGAAAACAGATTTACTTCATTAGTTTATGCTCCGAGTCATGCAAAGACAGAGCTGCTGAACTGACATCAACCCCATTCCCTGTCCGCCCCACCACAGCTGCATCCTACCCTGAACCACGTAATGTGGCCAAGCGGGGAAACTGAGGCACAGGAAAGATGAAAAATCAAACTGTCGCCTTCTATGTTAACGCACGCAACTGCTGCCACTGTGAGGTTTCCTTTGCAGTATCACAGCACCTGGTACAACGTAGGCAGGTAGAGGCCTGGAAGATCTCTCCATGGCAATTTTAATGCCCTACAGCAATTACAGACAATTTACATGTATTTATTGGATAAATACTTCTTTTTTTGGCCCGCACGCTATATCCACAGCATATCCAATATGACAACAGGATAAATATTCTTTCCATGCAGCTCCAGTAAGGTCAGTAAACCTATCCTAGGAATGAGTTTGACTGCATTTGGGGGAGAGCTACCCTGCAAAACCATTACTGCTAACGACTCTGACAGCAGCAGCTCTTTTGCTGCATGGCTCGAATGTATTGCAGCCTGCTGAAGAGATGACGTGGCTTTTCAGATCTTCTCCTGGCTTATGGCATGGAAGAGCTGTACAAATCAGGGCGATAAAACAAACCTAAGTGATCTGCCATAGGTCAGATCCCATTCCTGTTCCCGGGGCAGGATGAGCCACTGGGTCAGGGAACTCACCCTCTGTGACAGCACGTTAAGCAATTTTCCAGGAAAATCACTGTGCTATGACCACTTCTAAACCATAGTGTTAGTAAGAAACACGCAGCCTTACAGAATGGGCTTGAAAACCAGACCACACTGCATTTGCTCGGCCGCAGAGATGCATCATAAACGTGGTGTGTGTGGCTTACCACCTAGGCTCTTATCCCTCCGTTTATTGAATCAGAGGGTGGTGTCGTCATAGCACATGCTGCAAAGGCCACCAGGCCACACACACGTACCTTTCTTGTGCACGTTGCCTAAATCCCATTGATCAATGACTTCCTGCACGGTTACTGGAATGCTGTGGGAAGAGGCACATAAAATTCCCTGCTCTCATTTAGCCCTCCTGTCAAAGCTAGAGAAGTCCTGGCCCAGCTTCAGCTACAAAAACATATGAAATATATCAGCTGAGGCTGAACGGAATAGAAAGCGATGGCCAGTCCGGATATTGCTGCTATTTCGCTGAGAAGGTTTACTTCCGAAGCCAGTGTGGATGATTCATTTGAGAGCCCAGGTGCTCAGGCAATCGCCAGGTACTATGGTAAAGGGGGCCAACGCCAGGCTAAAGGTAAATCGCTATAAAGCCATTATCTATAGGCATAACTTGCCACCGGTTAAAACACCACAAGAACGGTGAAAAGCACAATTCATTTTCTAGCATTTGTACTTTTGTCTTCACAGCTTCATCTTGGGCACTCACAATAAAGTAAGCAGAGAACTGTGAAGAGTGGAAGCCCTATCTTGCAAAGGACTTCCAGATTTTGATATCTGGCTTCATTTCAAACAAGAACGGAAAACAAAAACATTCCCATGCTTCTAATGGGGGCTTGATTAAAAACAAAAAAAACCAATGGAACGACTAATAGTTATTGACTGCTTCAGCTCTATGGGACTCAACTTGAAACACTTTAAAGCAGCCCAAGTGCAAGAAGCTAGATGGTTAATGCCTTCAGAAAATCAGGTTCTTTACAACACACAAACTAGAGTGCACAAAATAAAGACACAAAACCTCATTACTCACAAAAAAAAAAAAAAAAAATTGCAGCTCACACTAGAAACATACAATTTTGAAAGACGTTCAGTGAAATTTTCACAGAATCGGTCTCCACAAGAAACATACAGTTTCTTGTTTCCCTTTCTAGGCAGCTTTAAAGTTGGGTTTTCCTATTCACATTGAGCATCATTTGCATGGAAACAACTACAGGGAACCACTAACTAGTAAAAGAAGAAATCAACAACAATTTCAGTCGTGATTGTAAACAAAAACCAATAGAAATCAGTAAAATACTTGGCTATGATACTTTTAAAGAAACCATGTATGTGTTCTTTCACTTAAAAGCTCATGAAATTAAGTTATATTCTTATTTAGCTAGAAATATTTGTTAAAAGACAAATGCATGGCAAAATCTTACTCTACAGCTGGATTAGTCTGATTGTGTGTATTGCAGCAGCATGTGCATCACCATGCCAGGAAGAAGCCTAGTCTGAAACCCCAAGTCTGTAGGGTGGGGTTGTTTGGTTTGTTTTATTTTTGTTCTATCAAAATGTTGAAAAATGGTGCTCACTGGGACTTTCATAACACCTTAGAAGCTTGATGTACAAAGCTATTCATTCAGAAATACACTTTAATAGAGCACTTAGCTGTTGCCAGCCAGCACCAAAGCAGTTTAGGTTCTTTAAGCAGGTCAAAAAAACCCAGGAGAACAGCTTCAAAAAGTTTCATCCATGATATTTATTTTTTTGTATCATCAAAGCATTGTAACCATTTGTGTCAAAGGTATCGTCTGCATATAGAAGTATGCAGGAATGCCACAGTGGGGTGAAGAAGAAAAGTACTCAAGGAATAGTGACAGAGATTTCTAGTTCTTTGAGCATGACACTAAGGATGGCAGAAAACAGTGGGGCTGTGTTGGCTGGCATGAGCTGGTGGTGGTTGTGTTGTCGAACACAGGTTGCACCAGGATGACCAGGTGGGGTGATTCGCATCTCAGACCAAGGAGCTTGGATCTTTCTGGTCATATTTTCTGGATGATTTTAAAATAGCAACTCAAGGCAAGTACAGAGGAATCTCAAATTTGGCATAACAAAAATGAATCAACCTGATCTAATAATAAAATCAAAGAATGAACAATATTTTTCAGATGCTTACATATTAATTCTAGGAGCAGGGGTAACTGGCGAGGGGAAATGAGATTAAAACTGGCATTAGTCTAGCTGAAAAACCTCCAACACCAGGATTTTGTAATCTCATCAGGAATGGAAGAAGGAAGAAGACGAATGTGTTCCAGGTGCCGTCACCTTCCGTGGACTCACTGAGAGCAGAGAATCTTGAATTTGGGTGATTTCTCTCATAGAGAACACCCAAGAGGAAATATAGGGAGCTCTGAGGATCACTCGGCCAAGAAAAAAAAGGCTGATTTATTCCTTCAACAGTTGTTTTTTACAAAGGAAAGAAAAAAAGCGTGTTGGTTGTTACAGGTGATTTCAGTTTGAGAAAAATATATATTTTTCAGGTCCCATTGATACGGTAGTGAAACAGTCTAGAGATTCTAAAACTAATAGATAATATATACACAGCAGTTGCACCCAGAAGGAGATGACTTTACTATGGACCTCATTAAGGCAGGTAATAGTTGCTTGATTCCTGAGCTGGAAGTGGCTGGTTGCATAGAGACTGTTAATTATGATTACATTCTGCATGGGCAGAGAGAAGGGATTTGCAAGTAGTGATTAAGCTGATGTATCAAAGAGGTTTCCCAAAGTTTCGGAAAACTACAAACCAAATTAGTTAGGATACAAAAATCTAAATAGAAGAAATCTGAATGGAAATTGTGCAGGCATAATAAAAACAAAAGAGAAATAGTCAATCCTCCTCCCTCCAAAATCAAGCTTGGAGCTTAAGCTAAAAACTTATCCAAATTCAGCAGCAACTGGAAATTACTAAGTAAATAGGTAACAAAGAAGGAGGAGAACGTAAAGAATATTGATGACATTGGGAAGTGCAGAAATGCAAGGGAAGCCGTGGGCCTTGATGGAAACAGTCCTTCAATGGGAAACATATTTAGGTTCCTCATATTTAGGAAGAACAGGGGGTTTAAAAAATACATGAAGAACAAAAAGTAATCCTAGCAATGATAGACAGAAACTTCAAAACTGGTGATATTGATGCAGAAAAGGCTGAAATAGTTACCTATTCTGTTTTGGAAAGGAGTAGCAAGGAATTTATTTTATGAGCAGGCAAATTATCTTCCAGTCCATTAGGAAATGAATAACTTCTTAAATTCAGCAGCATTTTCTTCTGCCCGAGAGCAGTGCCAAAGGGGTCTCCAGAGGCTTCATGCAAAGAGCTCTTCTTCAGAAACACCAGTCTGTAATACACAGTTGGGATGTAGGTAAGCCAAAAACTGCCAGGGCAATATCTCTGTGCCCTGGGCTGGAAGCGGGAGGTGGGATGGAGGAGAAAGGAGGGCAGAGGAGAAGTGGAGCACTGCAACCTCGCTCTCTGGACCTGGAGTGCTGTCTGCGGCTGCAAGCCATGACTGCCAAAGGAGTGTGAAAAACCTGCCAAAAAGCCACACAATAAATGGCAAAACTGCATCTGAGTGAGAGACTTTCGGAGAGGGGTTTATTCCTGTCATCACAAAGAAGATTCAGAGGCGCCTCGGTTTCTGTGTGAAGGATGGAAACGATCCCTAATAAATCTTTCTCCATCTAGAAGAAAAAGCCATCACAACAGTTCAAGGAGGAGAACTCAAACCAGATCAAATCAGAGAGCTGGCACCAAGTCTTACAATAAATTACCTAGAGAGGTCGTGGATGGCTCTGTTTCGTGATGTTTTCATTGGCTTCGGCGAAGAGAGATTTCACACCACCAACTGTGGTCAGCCGAGCCACTCAGCCAGTCTCTCTAGCCTCTCCCCAGTCCAAGCAGAAAGATAAAAACTCCTGCAGGGGATGAATCAGTGTACCTAAACTAAGCATCTGCTTGGAATTGCCCTCTGGAGGGGCCCATCTCTTTCCTTCTCTCTCCTGTCATGATTATCAAGGGATCCTGGGGATACCAGATGTGTTCCAGGTAAGCAATTGGGTAGCACGAAAGTCCTACCTACCCTCTACAGATAAATCAGTGCAACAGTGCAACAGGCTTGACCCAAACAAGTCAAAAAAAGCACAGGCCTGAATCCATTTATAAAATATTTGTTCAGCATTACAGACAGGCAACTGACTTCTACAGTTTGCTTGCCAGTTCACAAATGGCTCACATCACAGAAAAGTGAAAAGTCATAAAGCAATCAGTACCCACAGTCAATAGCTAAACCCATTCTTGTAATCACTGTGTTAGGAAGAATTTTTGCACCAAAAATCTTGAGTTAGAATCATAAAATCACATCATAGAATGATTTGGGATGGAAGGGATCTTAAAGATCATATAGCTCCAACCCCCCCGCCATGGGCAGGGACACCTCCCACTAGACCAGGTTGCTCAAAGCCTCAGCCAGCCTGGCCTTGAACACTTCCAGATATGAGGCATCCACAACTTCTCTGGGCAACCACCATCATAGTGGATATCTCACCACCCTCATAGTGAAAAATTTCTTCCTAATATCTAATCTAGATCTCTCCCCTCTTTCAGTTCAAAACCATTATTCTTTGTCCTATCGCTACACTCCCTGATAAAGAGTTCCTCTCCATCTTTCCTGTAGGTCCCCTTCAGGTACTGAAGGCCATTCTAAGGTCTTCCTGGAGCCTTCTCTTCTCCAGGCTGAACAACCCCAACTCTCTCAGTCTGTCTTCATAGAAGAGGTGCTCCAGTTCTCTGGTCACCTTTGTGGCCCTCTTCTGGACTTGCTGTCCAGGTGAGAAAATCTGGACTATGGATTTGTCTGTTTCAGTTTGCTTTCAGAAGTCATGTGATCTTATAGCTCTTATTAGCTCTCTACCAGAAGTGGTCATTTTTCTCCATCCCTGTAAACACCTATACGCTTCCTTTACAGAGCGTTTGCCTTTTAATTTATTATGTCTGGCTCCTGTTAAAGGACTTCTTCAAAACTACTTGCTAGGGACAGGTTGCTATCCATCACTGAAGCTGCTGAAGAATTCACAAGCGTTCAGCTTTCCAGCTCCCCAGGTAAAACCTGAAAACCTCAGTGGGCCCACGTGCAGTATGAGGCACGCTGAGGAGCCTGTGGCAGGGCGAGGTGGGCTGTGGGTCTCTGTGGCTCACAGGGAGTGGAAGTGAGCCCAGATATTCGTATTTGTAGATTGTTCTCTGTAATGAATATCTGCACATCACAGTCAGGAGGCGACCATTTTACTTGTAGTACTTGGAAAGGCGGCCTCACTCTTTCTTTTCCTCCAGTCTACCCTCACTGCTTGTAAATCTCCTTTTTCTTGAGTTGCAGTTTAGTAGTATGAAGCATACAGCTAGTCAAGGCTAAGAGTTTTGTCTTCGAGTTAAAAATCTCAGTGATTTTACTCTGATCCATTTCTAAACTGGTTCAGTTAAACCACCGAAAACTCCAGTGGGAACAATTCTTCTTTGCCTGATTTTTGCTTAGCCCATCCGGATTCCCAGCCAATTAAAGCTACACTGAACTAAGCATGGTGTAAATCCGCGCTAAGAGGATGCAATTGGAGATTGCCCTCCTTCAACTGAAATCGTTTACTAGAACAGAGTTGTTCATTCATGGGAAAAAAATGCACCGTATTCCTACTTACACACAAAGTGGAGAGCTGCAAAAACAGTTTGTCTCTCATTCTTAGTCTCTCATTAAGGCCTGCACATTGATTATTTATTTATTTCTAATTTAGCAACAGCAGTAACATGAATTGCCTCCTTGACCTGAGGTAGTTGCCAAATGTTTAGTTCAGAACCAATTTCAGTGCTACTGTAATCCCCTGAACTGGAGAGCTGGAGCAGAAGTAAAGCTGAGCCAACCTGAAACTGTAGCTGCACGAATGGCGCCAATCTAATTAAGTTATGAAAAACTGTCCCTCTGGAGATGAGTCTCCTGCAGCTCACAAGCAAAAAGGTGGAGAACATGTGAATCTGGCCACAAGCCTCAGCTGTTGACAACCCAACTTACAAAGCATCTGTACACATGCCCTTTGGGAAGAAAGATAAGTGGTACTCGAGGGAACCACACATTTGTTTAACTCTTTGTTCCATACTCGTCCAGGCGAGGAGAAAATGTTTCATATTATGCTGAATACTATCTCAGATTCTGGCAAGATTACTTGTCAATATTATTACAGTCTCTTCAGTTACAGTGCTTCAGCAATAAAGTAGTTAGACTGGCTTTGAAACACAGAAATTCAGGCAATACAATCACACTATGAAAGAGCGCTCATTAGCCTTTGGCTGACCTTGAAAAATTGCGTTTCTCTCCAATTCTTCCACAAATTGCCTTTAAGGAGACCTCCTTAGTTCTACCAAGTCACAAGGTTCAGCTGTGTGACTCATGTTTTTTAGCCACTCTCTCACGATCACAAGGCATGCTTGCCTTTTACATGCAGCCACAATTGCTACAAGGAGGATACGTAAAAATGCACGACGGCCTTATTAATAGTGGCATGTTCTTATTTGTTTGGGTTTTTTTTTTTTCCAACCTCAAAAGTTTCATAATCAAATAGTTGGTCTTATAAAAAGTGTAACTCATCAAGTCAAATTTTACGGCTAGGTCACTGTAAGGACTTTGTCAGATTGTGACTGGGCATGATAAAATTTCATAGCTGTGGAAGCTGAATTAAGTGCAATTTGATACTTCTGGGGGCATAAGCTGGCTCTCAAAGGGATGTGTTCTCTTGTTTGAGACAAATAGCACCACTACACATTTCCTCCAAGATCTGATTGTTGTTGGACATGGGCCACCAAATATGTTGAATGAGTAGGTCAACCTGTATCCTGAATCTGTGTCTCTGCTAACAACAGCCCTTGCAGCTGTGGAGGAACCCTCCAGCAAAGCACTTGGATGAAGGAGGAGAGCTCAGCTCAAGGTGTGCCTTGCCCCGACATAACGAGTTTCGACGCCTCCATGGTGAAGGTCTCAGATGTACTGTTTTCAGCAGAACTTGGCACTGGTGTGAGACACCTGAAATAATTACCTGCCTGCAGCGAGACTGGAGCCAAAAGCTGCTCAGCCATTCTTCTGTTCCTCTTGCACGGCAGATGATGGGACACAGCAGTGCCAGAGATGGGGAAAAGCAATGCCTGAAGGAACTACGGCTTCAGTGGCACAGCTCACCCAAGGAGCTGCTGGAGCCTGTCTGAGGAGCCTGCCACCGCTGGCTCAGAGCATGCCGGCAGGCTGATGTGCCACATCTGTAACACCATGGGAACGCTGCTGTCAACCAGTACCCTCACTGAGCAGAGCCTGCGTGGGCATCCTGCTGTTCAGCTCTCCCCATGGGAGGCTCACTCTCAGCATCACCACAGGAGTGGTCCCTCTTCCTTGCAACCAGGCTACACAGGCGCGCGTGTGCTGGTGGACGAAGCAGATGCACAGGTCTAATTCCACCCAAAAGAGGGCAGTGGTGCTTGCGGACACGCAGACACGCAGGCAAGACAGTAGTTTACTCTCCAGCTGCTCGACTTTCCCAACCAGCTGACAGAAACTCTCCCCAGCTCTTGGCACAGGCAGAGCAGTCCACAGAGCTCTCTCTTTCACACACTCTCCGTTAGGCTCTGCTGTCACTTCCTCCCTTTGACTCATTAGCTGTTTTACCATCATTTCTCTTGAAATTCAATGGAAGAAATCACATGGATCCACCCATGCCAGCGCTGAGTGCCCTGTACCAGGTGCCTCTGTGTCACCCCCCCATCTATCAGTAACTCGTCTGCCAGCCGGTACACATCTTCTGCAGAAGCAGCCTTTCAGATGAGCTGTGGCTTGGGCGTAGCCGGGAATGGAAAATTGGATGGACCACAGTTTATGGCAATCAGGCAATGTTCAGAAGCTTGATGTCACAGGAAACCACTGATATTGTGAATAATTCATAGCAATTAAAAAAATTCCCAATACAGCAACTGTATTTTCCCCTGTTCTAGCATCTATGTAATGTATGCATTCAAGTAACCTCTCCAACGCAACGCCTACAGTCTCACCTTCAGCAGGTGTGTCTTACGAAACAATATAATCAAACCCTAGCACCCGCTCTTAACGCCTGTACTTACCACGGTCATCACTCAGCCACAGGGTTGTGTGAGTTTCCATGGTCAAAAGCCAACACAGGTCACCGCGTTGAAGTGGGGAGAGACGCTCGCTTTGCTTCCCAGCACCAGAGGGTTTCTTAACCTGGCAGCCTCTGCTGTCTTGAGGTTGTTCAGTTAATGCTGTTTTCTTGGCTCCCACGCTAAAAACACCAGACATAATAGCAGCAGCCAAGGTATTAACAACAAAAACAGCAGCAAAGACAATAGCAACACAAGTGTAGCTCATGAGCTTAGCTTTTTTTAATGGTACAGGATCTGCACAGCCTCTGGGAGCTGGACCCAGAGCAAAAACCACAGCCAACTTTCCCTCCTCTACTGCTCTTGACAGTTGGGAATGGCCCTGCTGCAGACCAGCACAGCCTTTTACTCCTGAGTGAAGTGGAACTGTGGCAAATACAGGCCTGGAAGGGTGATTTCTTACACAAACATGTCTGTGCAGAATTTTGTGCTGTAGGTGTGACACACCTTTACAGAAACTGGCTTGAGAGCAGCGCACAGCAGTCCGTCCCCCCCCCGTGATGCACCTCTGCCTCCACGTGGCACTGTGCCCCCTCACCAGGGGGAGAAGAGTCTGCCACTGCCTGCACTGACAGATCAGGGTCTCCATGTTGAGAAGAAACTTTAAGTTCTCTTTCAGGTTAAATGCTGAGACCAGCCCTCCTGGGTGTGAGAAGCCTGGTGCAATGACAGGCAAGCTTGAGTGTGGGTGGATGGGTAACACCAGCGCAGCTCCTGGACACCCTGTAGTGATACAACCCTTTCAGAAAGTCTTGTCTGGGTAGCAGCATTACCCCTGCATTGACAAATGTCAGATGCTGTCCTTTAAGATTGTTTCTTGCACTGTCAGAGAAACAACAGAGCAGGGCCAGGTCCTTAAATCACAGATGTAGCTGCCCTGAAATGATCTGGTGGTACCACATGTAACCCACTTGCACCTAGGCAATGCCTTTGCAGTGTGAAATCCATGGAAGTAGATCTGGCTGCCTTAGCATGGGCATGTGGCACTTCTGGGGTACCTGGCAGGACCTCAGGCATCAGCTTGGGGCTGGGACATACCCTCTACTGGCACTGAAGGGGGCACCCTAGGGCATTCAAAATGTGATTCTATTCTTGCATTTGAGCTAGACTGTCATCTATGTAAAGAGCAAAGTCTATCACACTTCCTGCACATCCCCTTTTTTCCTGAGGCTGCCTGGATGCAAACCCTTCGAAGTGAAAACCTAAAGACTTAGGTCTCTTCAAGGGGAAAACCCTACTCGCACGCTCAGAGCAAAACCTACCGCCTTTAGTGGTGCATGGTGCAGACAACTAAGCTGGTACATCTGCTCAGCGTGGATCCATGTGGAGAAACTAGTGTGACTCCTGAAAGAAAGGCCAGGTTATTAGTACTGCACCTGAGACAACAAGTCCTGGGCACTAATGGTTCTGTAGTACTCCCACCTTTGGAGCTGGTGGAGTCAGTAACTGAGGCATGAATTGCATGATGTTGATCTTCTCTCCAATGGCTGTTTTGCTTGGTGGCACTTAGCGGTAGACATCTGCAGGCAGAACTTCAGTTTGGCCTGCAGCTTTATGAATGCCACAGGCAAAAAATCTGTGTTTGCTTTTATTTCTGATTTTCAAGTGCATATGGTTAGGTGTGCTTACTCTCCGCTTACTCTCTACTTCACTGCAGAGGTGACAGAACCAGGATGAGGACTCTCACAGTCAGTAGGATGCAATATGGAAAATCTGGGCCTTTTTCTCCAGAGAGAAAAGTTATTGCTATTGACTGTTAGGAGAAGATGAGCAATGCCAGTATTACTGCATTTGGGAAAATGCAAATATGAAATTCTTTCCCAGTGAATAGTGACAGTACCGTGCTATGTAGAAATGCGGGGAATTAGGCAGTGTCATCCCATGTGATTTGTACATACTTAAGAGGGAATTAAATCCTTGTGAACCTATCTGGCTTTACAGATGTTGAGGCCTGATTTGGCTTGCCGATGTGCCAGTTCTACATGGAGGCAACTCCACTGAGACCTGTGGAGTCATTAAACACTGACAGAAGAAAGTGGAGACCCAGATGCTGCCACCCAACTTACCATGACAAGAAACAGCATGCATTTCCCCAACGCTTCAGCCATTGAGCAATAGCAGCAGCACTGGCAAGGTCATCTGTGATCTGCTTTGCCCGTCGCCTTACCCATGAGCCCAGGGGGGACCACCTCCAGGAGCAAGAGGTCAGCAGTTTATCTGGGCCCATTTTGGTTTGGGCACCCCTGCAGTATTACAGGGATGTCAGTATCTGCATTCTGCCATTTGCACATCATCAGAGCTCACAGGCTTTAAAGGGTCCTTTGCCGTACCATTTGGTGCCCAGATTTCCCTTCCCTCTTAAATTACTGTCATATAGTGCAACCACTTTAATGCTGGAGCTAATGCAGCACCCTCTCTGCTGAAAGGCTCCGTTTCCGGTATCCTAATTGCAATATACCCCACCAGAATCATTATCACCCCCATGGAGGGATTGCCTTCCCACCACATACTGGGCCGTATGTTCTGGTTTACAGTGGTGCTACGCCCCCTGACCTGCCTCCTCATGTACACTGGCAAGAGAAAAGTCAAGGGCAAAGCAACATTCTTTCAAGTAAGCCTTTCGGAGCACACAGGGACCAGTGACATGAGAGCTGTGAGCCTTCCCATCTGTGTGCTGAAAGGATTGCTGCATCATGCAGAAGCAGCTAGGCATGTAAGCAATGCTGGGCGCGAGCCATGTTGAAGACCAAGAACAGCCTTTGAGCACGAGTCAGTGTGAGCATCTACTTTCCGCCCCCATCCATGGAGGAAGGGTGGAGCAGGCTAGACTGGGATGGGGAATGCGATCTGTATCGTGCTACTGCGGGATTTACATGCCTACTGATTTTACTCACGCAGCCACGTTGGGTCTCCCCACCTCCCCGCCCTTAATTAACTTTTAGGGGAAGAGTGGGTGTCGGGACGTGAACGACATTGCCCAGGTACCTAAAGCTAAGCGTGTGCACGCTGTGTGGAGGATCCAGGCTTCGCTCACGATTTGTGCTGGGAGCCATTTGGCAGCCCTGCAGCCAGGTGTCCATGACAGCCTTTGCGAATGCAGCCTTGCAGTCTTTTCTTCTCTCAGCCCTGGAATCAAGCCATGGGTGCTGGGAGAAAGGATTGGGTTTCTTTTTTGTTTTTTTGATATTTTTCCTATGAACCCGCCCAAATTTGCAACATTGCAAAATGAAGGCTTTGCCCGTTGTTTTTTTGTGTGTCCTGCTGAGGGGAGGGACAGAAAGAGCTGGGTGAGATAAAACAATGGAAATTAGAGTGGGATGGAGGAGTGTGAAAAACAAGAAGGTTGAGGTTGTGAAAAGCAGGACCGGGCTTGGGAGAAAAAAGCCCTTTTATGTATTTAGACATTGCCTTATAGCCATGCTACATATGCATCAAATACCAATCCAGTAGGTACAGAAAGCACAGACAGGTATAGAGTTGTTAACAGAGCTTTTTGTGTCTAAGGCACAAACCAGGTGACCTCACCTTTAGCTAAAATCTATTAAATACGTATAGGTATCCATGTAAATTGAATTGCCTTAAAAAAAAAAAAACCAAAAAAACCCCCAAGCCTCGGATTAAAAATGACAGCAAAATCACACCAGGTAATCCTGCAGTGTTTGGCAAACTCTACAACAGCTTTGATTTACTCCTGACCCTGGCAATTCCCCATTCACTGTGTGGTCCTTGGCCAGGGCATCTGTGCCACTGATCTCAGTGCTGCCAGGCCTCCGGCTCACTTGCCTGTTCTCCCCTGTTGCGCTCTCTTTCATTATAATGGAGTAATATGGAGTAGTGGTTGGAATTCAGCAAAAATCAAAATCAGAGGCTTTAATGTTTGACAGCCCTGTCTGGGACGGAGCAGCAGGGCATGATTCTTCGGGGGTGATGAATACCTTGTCTTTATGAATTTTGTGCATGAGGGGCTCCTGAGAATCCCATGAGATGCCTATCTCCTTCTTCACCACCAAAATCCATTTAAAAACACAGCACTCATTTTCATGTTTTCATAACACCTCATTTGCAGGCATGTGATTACACCTAATTAATGCTTTTAATCAATGAATGCTTAATTGCTGCTCGTGAAAATGCTTGATAAATGCAGAGTACTGCTTGATTGAGTGCTCTTTGATTGGCTAATGGATCACTCTATTACTCTTTTAGATTCTGCTTAAGGAGGCAAAATATCTGAGCCGGTGTAAAACAATCCTGCATTGATCTTTCCAGCCAAGTGGGGTCTTTCCAGTAATTAGAAGGGTGGTGACAGGAACAGACTAAGCTGTCTGAAAGACCAGGGGGACTGGAAGGGGTTTTTTTTTGTTTTGGGATATATTTTTTCTTAATTCTTAATTTGAAAGCTGTGCAGCAAATAGCAAGGAAAAGAATGGTCAGATCTTTTGACTTCTAGCTGTAAAAAAATCATTTAACATTCTCTGATAAGCCTCTTGATTTAAACAGAGAAGCAATTTCTGCTCCCTGGGAGTTCCATTTGAGTGAGTCTGGCCCCAAAACTTCACAGGCTTAAATCTCTGGAACCAAATTCCAGGAAACATTCATATGTGGATGATGCATCTGTAACAGATACAAAGGGGAGAGGGGAAGCATTTGGCAATTAGGAGCTGGAATCATTTATAACTCCAGCTGGTACTTCTCTTTTTTCAGGTGAAATGTCTTGAGCGGAGGAGGAGAACCTGTCAGGGGCATGTTTTGCACTATGTCTTGCCTTTTCTTCATATTAAGGCTTTCCCCCATGAACTCTTCCAAATGAGGACCATTTCACGAGCATGGAGAACCAGCACTACATTGTGCTTTGCTCTCCAACACCCTGCATAAAGGCCAATGAGGAGCATCCTCACTGCACTTCTCTGGATTCACGCTAGTGTGCACGAGAACAAGAGGGACCATGTACCAGACATGGGTCCTAATTCCTTGTCTGACAATGCCTTTCTGTATCCTGTGAGAGCAGGACCACCAGGCGCTAAGCTCCCACAGGGCAAAGATCTCAGTAGGTCTGGGGAGGGAGGAGAGGACCACAAGCATCCCTCAGCATCCTACCGGCTCATTTCCACTGCGGTGGTGTTACTGAAGCTCCGCATAGATTGGAAGTGAATCTCTTCCATAGAAAGAAAAGGGCATTACGAAAAGCAACAGAGGTATCAGCTATGAGAAACTGATTTTCACTTTCCTCATAAATCCAGATGAGCTCTGTGGCACCCAGATCACAGACCATTCAGCACTTATTTGCAAGGCTGAGTACCTACAGAATCAACGGCATCAGCACATATAACCCTTGGAGTGCAAGTGCAGTTTCTATAACCTAGCCCGTTGTCTCTTTAACTTTATGCTCTGTTCAACTGCTCCGGCCTGTGCTCCAACATAAATACATTGCCTGAATTTCCCTCCCCCTACATTATTCCTCTTGAGCTGTGGAAGATTATACGCAATAGATAAAAAAGTGCTTGTTTCTTTGACAAATGCAAGGCTTAAAGACCACCCTCTGTTCTTGAGCAAAATTAGCTTATCTTTGCCCCAAAAAATGTTGTTACTAAATATGAGCCATCATTTGTGTGTGGCCTGAATGAGACGCTCAATTCATCTTATTAGAGGTTATCCTTTGAGGAGCTTTAAAAGGAAATGCATTGTTCTTAATTATTCTTATCTCAACAGCTGTATAATTCCTGGTTTTGATTAAAAAAAAAAAAGAATATCCAAAGAAAGATTATGCTGAAAGCTGGAGACGGGTCTGAACCCAGACTGCAGAGCAGAAATGCAGCTCTTAGTCTGTGCTAAACTGTCTCCCTCTTTCCTTTGAGGTGTGTCTCCTTTCTCTTCTCCCAAAGTTAAAATGTGAATCTGTGCAGAAAACAACAGAAATACAGGTTTCATCTCTCTTTATGGTTTTAAACTTGTCCGAATAATCTTCTTTTTGTTGTATCAGAAAACAGTAAACAAGACTTGGTAAGGAAATACTACTTTCCTCTGTCATTCCTGCACCCCAAGCTATGCTGAAAAATTTTGTAAATATTTTCATCATAAAGGCCCAAACCCAGTATTTCTTTTCCATTCAGTGAAAATTCTAAAAAAAATCAAAGCAAATTGAAATTTGGGTGAAATTTACTACCACGCTAAAAAGCCGCTTTCTGTTGGTTAAATGTTTGCACAAAAAGTGACATTTGCTGTGATGCTGTATGGTTGTCACAAGCTGCTACCCACTTTGAAGTGGAGCAGCACATAATGGATCAAATTCTCCACAGAGCTCAATGCCAGAGTTTCAAGTGCTTGGCATCTCGCATTTGGTCCAGCTTCTCTGAAGTGGTCAGCATCCAGCAGCTTCTATTGTGACAATAAGTGGCAAGATGTTTTGCAAAAGGGCTTAGCTACCAAGCTGCTGAATTCTTCTGAAAAATCTGGTCCAGGATGGTACTGAAGGCAGTTTCAGCTGGTTTGATTGAACCAGCTGTTGAATCACAGCAGATTCCCTGAACTTATTACAACATGCCTCCGCCACAAAATGCTGCCCCTCTCCCAACAACCAGGTAGTCAGTACATATTGCTTGCCACTGGTACCGTTTTATCATCCCAGAAATACAGATGGGTCCTTCTTTTTCATAGAATCATAGGGTTGGAAGGGACCTCTGGAGATCATCTAGTCCAACCCCCCTGCCAGAGCAGGGCCACTTTAGAGCAGGTTACACAGGAACCCATCCGGGGGGGTTTGAATGTCTCCAGAGATGGAGACTCCACCACCTCCCTGGGCAGCCTGTTCCAATGCTGTGCCACCCCCAAATTAAAGAAGTTCCCCCTCATGTTGAGATGGAACTTCCTGTGCTTAAGTTTGTGCCCGTTACCTCTTGTCCAGTCACTGGGCACCACTGAAAAGAGCCTGGCCCCATCCTACTGACACCCAGCCTTTAAGTATTTATAAGCATTGATAAGGATCAACCCTCAGCCATCTTTTTTCCAGGCTAAAGAGACCCAATTCCCTCAGCCTTTCTTCCATCCCATCTGCTCAGGCTCAGTCCCAATCCCTATGTTTAGACATAGAAGTGTGTTCCTTCCCATGGTTCAGGACTGAACCCAGTAATATTGAGAGCACAATATATCTCTCTTTTGGTTTCTTACTAAACGACATGTTAAAAGATGAGCACTGGCTCAAGCTGTGGGCGTTGGACTCTGCTAGAAACATTAGCCCATGCACACACTTCATACTGCGATGCACATGGAATATGTGTGTGCCAAAAGCTATGAGAAGGGCTGGAAGTACATACAAACAGGAACCTTACACATACCAAGAAAGTTTTTTTGTTGATATCTTATATAAACAGCCTGATGGAGAGGTCTCAGTTTCAACCGGGCTATTTAGTGCTCATCACATTTGATAACCATACTGCTTTGGTGCCACAAAATGAAAGTAGGGTCTGATTATCACAAGCATTTGAAATCACAAGGAATTAGACACCCCTAACAGCATGGCTGTAGAAGTCTTATTTTATCCTGGCTGGAGCCATGTGGAGGAAAATGTTGTCTGCTGTGAGACGCAGAAGTTCAGATGACACTTTGTGGTTTGTAATATCATCAAATGCAGCAAGACTTAACCGACTGATTTTCCAAACCTTGGCCTCACCTTCTTTACCCTCCAAATAACAATTTAAAGGTGTAAAATAAGTTAAGCAGCTGCCATGACTGCTAACCATGCTGCTTTCCTCTTGGCCATGATATAGGAAGCTGGAGGATAAGCTACCATGTTTGTCTCACCAAGCAGCTGCACGTCCTGCAGGGGCTCCTTTCATCCAGGAAGAAGTGCAGCTCATGCATCCCTTTCCAGTATGTCCTCAGTACGTTATCCAGGAGGATTTGATCGGTTCAACATGGGTGGTCATATATCTTTTTCCCACAACAAGATGTCTGAATGTTTCCAGGGATGGGGCATCTACAACCGCTCTGGGCAACCTGTTCTGGTGTTTCACCACCCTCATCATAAAAAATTTCTTCCTTATATCTAGTCTGGATCTACTGTTTTTTAGTTTAAAACCATTACCCCTTGTCCTACCACCAACGACCCTACTAAGAAGTCTGTCCCTATCTTTCTTATAAACCCCCTTTAAGTATTGTGCTTCCTGTACTGAGGACTACTAAGCTGGATGGAGTACTCCAAGTGAGGTCCCACCAGAGTGGAGTAGAGGGGCAGAATAACCTCCCTTGGCCTGCTGGCCATGCTTCGTTTCATGCAGCCCAGGATAGAGTTGGCCTTCTGGGCTGTGAGTGCACACGGTCAGCTCATGTTCAGCTTTTCATCCAGCAGTGCCCTCAAATCCTTCTTGGCAGGGCTACTCACAATCCCTTTATCCCCCAGCCTGTATTGATACCGAGGGTTGCCCTGACCCAGGTGTAGGATCTTGCACTTGGCCTTGTTGAACCTCATGATGTTCACATGGCCCCACTTCTGGAGATTGTCCAGGTCCCTCTGAATGGCATTCCATCCCCTAGGTGTGTCAACTGCACCCCTCAGCTTGGTGTCATTTGTAAATTTGCTAAGGGTGCATTCGATCCCTCTGGCTATGTCATTGATGAAGACAGTACTGTCCCAACACAGATCCTTGAGGGATACCCACTCATCACTGATCTCCATCCAGACATTGAACCATTGACCACTACTCTTTGGATGCAACTATCCAGACAATTCCTTATTCACAGAATAGCCCATCCATCAAATCCATATGCCTCCAATTTAGTGAGAAGGATGTTGTGGGGGACCATGTTAAAGTCCTTACAGAAGTCCAGATAGATGATATCCATAGCGCTTCCCTTGTCCATTGATGTAGTCACTCCATCATAGAAGGCCACTAAGTTGGTCTCTGCTTCCCATAGCACATTCAGGAGCTCACAGATGTGCTATGAAAGGCATACACAAAAAGTATTTTGTGAAGTGTGGCTGTCTAGAGGCCACATAGGACAACTGGAGCACTATGCATGTTATGTGACATGTGACTTGGTCCAGTGGCTAGGAAACAGAACCTACCTTAACCGGTTTCTCCCAAGGACCTCAGGGTGAAATAGCTGCCCAGTTTGCATGGTGTATCACTGCTGCACACACAATAGAATTGCTAGGCATACAGGGCACTCACAGTATCACAGAATTGTAGGGGCTGGAAGGGACCTTCAGAGATCACCTAGTCCAACCCCCTGCCAGAGCATGTGCACCTAGAGCAGGTTGGACAGGAACGTGTCCAGGCGGGTTTTGAATATCTGCAGAGAAGGAGACTCTACCGTCTCTCTGGGCAGCCTGTTCCAGTGCTCTGTTACCCTCAAAGTAAAGAAGTTTTTCCTCATGTTGAGATGGAATTTCCTCTGTTCCAGCTTGTGCCCATTGCCCTTTGTCCTGTCACCAGGCACCACTGAGAAGAGTCTGACACCATCTTCTTGACACCCACCCTTTAGATATTTATAAGCATTGATAAGATCCCCTCTCAGTCCTCTCTTCTCCAGGCTAAACAGACCCAGATGTCTCAGCTTTTCCTCATAAGAGAGGTGCTCCAGTCCCTTGATCATCTGATCATCTTTGTAGCCCTCTGCTGGACTCTCTCCAGCAGTTCCGTCTCCTTCCTGAACTGAGAGGCTCAGAACTGGACACAGTACTCCAGATGTGGCCTCACCAGGGTAGAGTAGAGGCGGAGGATAGCCTCCCTCTACCTGTTTTTCTCCTACAGAGGACATGGTAAATCACTAGAATATCCTGAACTGCCTGTTGTCTTTTTTAAGTGACATTTCCCAAAGAACGAATGTGGAACTGAACGTGCTATGAAGAACTTCTGTAGGTGTCCCAGTACGTATATTGCCAGCTTAATTTCTGGCAGATAGGAGCAAGTGACTGCTATCCAAACATTGGTAGTAAAGGGCAGCACAAAGCAGATTTTTCATGTTTCTCATCTATTTTTTGGTTTGAAAGGTATATTTTTCTTTCCAGTAGATCTTAAAATTTCAAGCAAGTGTAAACCATCATGTTTGTAAATGTCTAATACATAAAGATTTTTTTCGTTGCACTCATTCCTTGATGTACTAGCTGCACAGTGATAATGGACAGGATAATAAACCAGCTTGTGATGGGAGCTCATACAGTTGTGATCAGGCTCTGGCTGCTGGTAGGTTCAGCTAGAGGTGGTTATTTTGTACACACACAGAGTTAATATGAATGTGCATGTGAAGGTCACATCCTGTCCAACACACAGCAACTACTGAAAGCACCAAGACACTATTTGTCTGCAAGAGATACTACTAGTTAAGTGGTGTTAACTCAGAAGACCAAGCTTCATCTGAAAAGATGCTCAGCTACTATCTGTAGGGGATTTGGGTTTTCATTCCCGAATGGCACAGTCTCCATTTCTAATCCCCGAACAGTGATGCTTTTGCTTTTATTTCTCATTAGTGAAAGGCTACAGGAGGACCACAAGATTAATGACTGCAGCACAGCCTCACTCAGTACCTACAGCAACAGCAGCTGTTACCTCATACAAAACAGTATTTTTCTCCCAGGTAATAGCTCTACCTACACCAGCAACAGAGATAAGGATGTTACAGTTTCCCAAATTCCTGATCTTATTTCTAGACATTCTTAGTGAATGTGTAAAGCACCACTGCTAGGCATGAGAGAGAGAAAAAAAAAAAAAACCTCCACAAAGGTTTAAGATGCACTAGAGCCAGATTTTAAAGAAACAGCAAGGGGGTATGGCATTAGTCCATCTCTTCCAAAACCAGCTCTGACTCCTATCCAGACATATGCTTCACAAAGAGTGAAACTGCCAAACAGGTATTGCTAAGAGAGGAATTATTTTAAAATACTTATTTTTATTTGAAAAGATGAATATCTGCAGCTGAAGAGAACCTGACCATTAACGGGAACTTTAATGCACCGTCCACACAGAAATAACCATTCGCCAGCACCGCAGAGATCAGACATGACAAAAAATAGCTTGACTCATCCAGACAGTAATTCAAAGCAGCAAAATATATCCAATCCTACCCAAAACCCCATCATGCATTTTCCACGTGGAAAGTAGACGGCTCCCACAGAGAATATCTTGTTGTCCTAAGCACTTCTGAAGTTGCACTAGAAAAATCTCTCTTGCCATCAAGTCACGCAATATTAATGGACACATTGCTACTTATCACACATGTACATCATTTTGTACGGCTTGGTACATTTATGTTGTTGCTAGGGAAACAATTTAGTGAGGACCTGACCTAAGGAATGATTGAGCATTCTCTGTATGTGCCATGATCCCAGCAAAGGGCTAAGGTTGCCCAGAACTTCTCATGAGCCAGCCAGTGCTGTACACAGTCACCATCCTGCATCCTGAAGAGTGTGCAGCTGATTTATAGCCATGACTTGAGCGCAAACTGGTAAGGCTTGTTCCCGTGGTGGAGTCCCAGCAGCGCCTGGTTCAGACTTCACTGAAGATGTAATCCTCTTCCAGTATCATTGGTCTCACTTTATGACCTTGCGTGAAGCACTGGGCTGACTCTAAATGTGTACGTGTAACTCTGACCCATTATCCATCACTCAGCATCTAGAAGAGATGAGAACAACTCACCCACTCTACATTGGCCCCAAGTTTCTAGCAGCTAACAGACCCTCTGCTAACTGGAAAGGAAGGACTGTGCATTTCTGAAGAAAGAGGATCTCTCACATCATAAACACAAAGTTGTGAATGTCATTTTACCAGAGAACACAGCTCCCTTTTCTTTTGAATTAGAGATGGGTGAAATAAATGGTCAAAATAAAACCTGATCCAGATTTCCTCTGAAGCCTTGAGATGGCCTTAGCAGAGAATTAGGTATAATGGACATGTTAAAATAACTAGATCTCATTTGAAAACATCAAAGAAACAGAAACACCACAGGCTACATTTTAAAAACTGTCTGCCTGAACAGTGAAAGGAAAACTGTGTAAGCACCACCTCATATACCAAATATGCACTGATGTGTGTGAAAAAGGATACTCACGTACTCCACCACCATTTCTCCTCAGGCAGTTGTCCATTCCCTTACAAAAACCTGGTCTTGTACAGTCAGAAAGTAATCAAATCCATTTGCAAGAACATTTTGGTTATCTAATTTTGAAAACATAACCCCGAATGATACATTCTGCCTAAAGAGGATTGGTATGCTCTACCAACATGCAGAGCTGTTGCCAATATTAGTATTCAGGCTGGTTCAAATTTCCGTACAAAGCTCGATTTTAAGTACATTCATTTCTGAGTGCCCAAATGGAAACACTGACTTTTGTAGGGCAGGTTTTCTGTACTCTCTTTTTCAAAAGAGGCCTTCAGGATGTTTTCTGCTAGATCTCTGCTAAGAGTCACTGTAGTCAGTTTTGGAAAGGTAAAGCATGTTCCTCAATCAAGTATTGTCTCTCTACCTTTTGTGAAGGGATCCATGGTCCTTCTTACAATGCTTCCTTGGCGGAAAGAGTGTCGTAGTGAAATTTCCAGGTATTGCACAGAGTGACTAAATAAAATCTCTTGGAAAAATTTCAGTCTGACAGCATCAGGTTCAAGGCTACAGCTGTGCCCACTAAAAAAACAGAGGAGAGATGCAAAAAGGATTTTATCTCTCTTTCCACCCTCTTATCTTTCTACCATCCTCAGCTGCCTCAGCATGAGATAAAGGTGCTCCAGGGAGCCCAAGGTGGGCTGGCTGATGTCCACCAGCCCAGCCACCCCAGCCCACAGCCTTTGCAGGGCCCCTGGGGATCTGCTGCCTGCCCTGGGCAAGCAGCAAGGGAAAATGGGTCTGGAGGATGGGTGTGAAGCTGGCTGAGCAGCCCAGAGGCTCTGGCCCAAGACTTTGCCAGTCAGCTTTATTACAAACATTTGTGGTGTCCCAATGAGAACACTTCAAAATGCTAGAGCTCACACCGCAGGCAACAACTGCAGAGCGCAGGGCTTATTTATTTATTTATTGTTATTTATTAACTGAAAATGAATCTGTTTCTACACTTTTTAAATAGGGGGTGTGTGTGTGTGTCTTATTAAAGAATACTCCTTGCCCTGTGCAGTGGAAGGAGCTATTTTTCCACCAGGGGAAGAAAGCAGCATGCGGAACAGGGGCACTGCACAGCAACAGCCCCAGCTCCTGCAGGCTCTGTCCGTCACAAGCTGACCTTTTTTAAAGCTCATGCGTCAGTTTTAGTGCTCAAGAAGGTGAGGAGCAAGTAGCACAGATGTGCCGTCCAAGCTTCCTTGCACAGCTTTGCCAGCACAGTGCATCTTAGCCATGTCCTGCAATAACCTTGTTATCCCAGTCCTTGGGAAGAGACTTTTGTAATTTTCCCATGATTTGATTTCTTGTATAGTCTGTTCTATAGCCTGCCTCACCAAAGCACAGTCAGGGTCTCTAATCGTTGCGCCTTTACTTCTCTCCATGGTGTCTGTCAGATTGAGCAGTGGTATTGTTTCCATTTTTCAGATGCAGAGAGAAGCTCCAGCATGAGCTCCAGGGTCACCCCAGGAGCCTGGACAAAACTGGGAAGATGTGGGCTCTGGGTGCAGGCAGGGGTGCAGGCGAGAGGATCCTGGCACTGTATCAGGATGCCTGAAGGTTTCCCTGGAGCTGCCAGCGCCACAGCTTCATGAAAGCCACAGGGGCGAAAACTAGCACACCCCAAGCCTTGAAAAGCAGAAGGAGAGGCAGCTCCTTTGCTTGGTCCATTTTCAAATCCTACGATCTTGAAATGTCTGAAAGGTCAGTGCTCTGCAGATGGAATATCTGGCAACATCAGCTTTCAGCAGCAGTGACACCTGACTGAACAATGATGTCTCAAAAGTACTAAACATCTGCAAAATTCTGAGGCTCTGCTCTTGGGTTTGCTAGGCAGGGGCAAAATATTCCACATTTGTCAAATTTCTGTTCTCTTAGAATTATTGCAATTTTTAAATGCTGCAGTGTCAACCATGAATATGCTGAAGAAAAGCTAAAAATAAATTTAAGAAAATAATGCAAGTATTGGGGTGTGTGTGTGTCTCTAAAACCCAAGACTCCAACCTTGATCTAAACCAGACTGTTTCTCTCCTTCCCCCCACCCCCTTCTTATTTAAAGAGAACTGGAAGGGAAAAGACTCCATCAGTCTCTGAGTCTGTAAACCTTTCCCCTCCCTAATATCCGAGACAAGACTTAAAGAAGAACCAGTCTGGAACAGAACATGAAAAACCTTCTGAAAAATGACTAGAGGCCTAATGCTGTCACTGTCCCATGTTTATTTTTCTTTCTTTGATGTCTGATGTCAAAGAGAAAATAATGTCATCTGCTGGAAACTCAAACATGTTTGCATTTTGAGGTAATTAGAATTAATGTTGGAGGGCAAAACTAACACCGAGCCACTCCAGTCTTTCCCATGTGAGGAAAACATTCCGTAATGACTTACATTTAATCTAGGAGCTGGCAGACGGTCAGCAGCAGCCCAGATTCAGGCAACAGGGTAATATTTCAAAAACACTTTCTTTAAAAAATTTTAAAATAAAATAAAATATCTATACGTGCTCTAATTTATAAATGATGACTGTGCTGCTCCAGTTCCAGAAGGGTGTAACTCTGCTGAAAATCAATGGCTGACAAGGGTGTAAATCAGGGAGTAATGGCAGCCCTAGTTCAAGACCACCACTGCTTCCTAAGTACTCAGCACCCACAATTGCAGCCAGATTTTCTAAAGAGCTCGAGCCCCCATTCACATCCAAACAAGGGCCAGATTTTTGTAAGTGCTTAGCACGCAGTCTCTCCCCATTGTGACATTAATGGCAACATGCTGAGCTCTTTCGGAAAATTGGTCATACGTGTTTGTTTTGGACCAGATCTTGTCACCCTTATACATGTTGAGTAGCATTTTACTCAGTGAAAAATCCTACTAAGTAGTGCCTCTCTGTGTGAGCATTGCTGCAGAAGGACTCTCTCTTAAAAGACAAATGCAAGCCATGCTGCTCAATGCTCTGCTGGATGAGCCTCAGATACGATGGTTATTCCCGAGCTATGAAAACCTAACCTGAATATAATCAAGCTGAACTGAGTAGGTACGGGTTAAAGCTTGGCTCATGAGAAACTGGGTTTCGGCCTCGTAGGGCGAAAAGAAGAAAAAGGTTATTTCTGGACTGAGTACTTTCATTTGAATTACTCAGCCCTCTTCAGGGGTTAAAAATAGAAAAGCAACCTTTTCCAGTTCAAAGAAAATAAATGGCTACACTTATCTGTGTGGGTAATTAAAAACAGCTGAACTCCAAGAGCTGAAACCTTCCACACTGCTAGTTGCTGAGGAGTAACCTCCTAGCAACATTTGACGTATTAGAAAAAAATATATTATTAAGGATTGCTCTGGGGTAAGTGTAATGCAGATTGTTACTACATTCAAAGGCAGGTTATTGGTGATAGAACTATGGAGCAGATTAAAACATTCAAAAACTGAAACAAAAAAGCTCTTCCTTTCACATGGGTCAGTTGTCACTCTGTTGATGTCAACTGTAGTTCAAAGCAGAACAAATGCTGTATTTTCCCTCCTGCAACTCTGCAGAGGTGTATGCCCCGGCCTTTGGCATTGCACAGCTGCTGTGGCAACCCAAATGACTGCAACTATGGCTAATGCACTCACATGATGTGCCTTGCACTGCAATTCCACCTCATGGGTTCCTCAAACCCCACGGGGACTTCTCTGGTTCAATGATCTTTTGCCCCTTTTCATGCACTGTCCATGAGTTTCTCTTTTCTGCCTTTTCTGACAGGTCATGTGGTCCAACAGAAACATGAGAAAAAGAAATGACGCAGGGCCGTTTCCGTTGGCTGGCCTGAGTCTGGCTCAGCGAACTTGGGCAGCATGACTGAGAGTGCAAAGAGGAAGAGTCGGAGTGGCAGAGGAGTCACACTCACAGCGCGTCTAGCTCTGTGCTCTGTGGTCACTTCATGTCTCTCCTCAAACTTCTCATCTGTGCAGATGAAGCCCTGGTCTCACACATTAGTGCTGTTCCATGGAGTTACTCTTGCCGTGGCATGGAGAGTTGGGTACCACATGCTGTCATCCTGCGGGCTACCTTTCCAGCCCCTCCACCATGCTATTGCAGTGCAGCCTCCTATTGACTTCTACTTGACAGGCAGCCAGCAATTGCAAAGGCATCAGACCGGCTGAAAGAATCAGAAATGTCTTTCTGCACAAAGGACAACACTTAAAAGGCATTTTCTCTTCGTGTTTCAGCAAAGCAGCATATAGGACAATGAAATCCCAAACTTTGATTATTATCCAGTTCATCAGTCTTTTTAAGCCTGCAAAGCTGAAAGTAGCTGAAAGACCTCTTATATTTGCAACATATTCTCTTTATTTAGCTGTGGCCAAAAAAAGTAAAACAATAGCATACTGTCCTTTTCAAATTTATATTGGCCCATACAGACAACTCCAAAGACAATTTCCCTAATCTGCGACTGCCTCCCAGGCCTGGCCTTAACTAGGCCATTTCCCATGCTGACAAGACAAAAGCATCTCTAACAACTGCAGAGGGCATATTCCTGCGAATGTCAAGGGCATACAAATTCCTGGGCCCAGAGTGCTGCCTACACATCAGACGGGCTCCAGCCACAGCCAAGCAGGAGGCTAGAAGAGGAGGAGGACCATGGAATGAGTTTCTTGTTGTTTACTTCAGCCCCGGCCTTCTTTGCTGCTTCCTATCTTTCCTACCCTGTTCACCTTCCCCCACTTTCCTCCCTGACCTTCCAAACGCAGGGTTGCTCACGGGGGGGTAAGTGACCTGGGGCTCAATATCAATTAATGCAGCTATGGGAATTGCTGCTTGCTCATCAGGAGCTGAGGGGAAATTGCGTATACACGTTAAACCAAGCTGGGAGCTCTTCTTTTAGAAGAGCATTTGCCCATTGACTCCAGCCACCCATTCTCAGGAAAAGCTGCTGACTACAAATGGACTGTCAGGAAGAAAATTCTCACACAGAGGAAAGGCAGCACAACTCTAAATCTCTAGGTCTTTTTATCTGCAAAGAAATATTTCTTCTGCTTTCTTCTTTTCCAAGAACAGCGCTGCTATCACAGCCTGCCTGCTGCTCGGTGCTCCTCTCTCCCCTAGCTTGTTACCTCCTCATCCTCTCCGTTGCCTCTCTCCTTTGTTTCCTTTCTTCTATTCCTTGTGCTTTTGCTTCCCCCAGCTCCATTTCATTTACAGCAGCCGGGGTTTGCACAGCAAGGGTATGGTGAGATTAAACAGGTTTGGAAAGTTTGCCTTTGCTGTGCACACATGCTCTGTTTTCTTCCCTCTACTCCCAGTGAAGAAAAATGTGTCCAAAACTGCTGTGAAGTTCCTCAGTGAAGAGCTGGCACAAAACTCCCCAGCCAAAGCAGTGCCATGCCTTTGTCTTGCACAGGAACCCACACACAGCTTACAACAAACAGAATGGCAACTGTTAATAAGAATAAAAAAGTATCTCCCCACACAACATGCTAGCACTTAGTTAACGGAAAAAAGAAAAAGACAAATTAAAAAAGATATCACACAAATAACAAGTCTTTCACTGCTTAATGTAGACATATTTTACCCAAAACTCATTTCACTTCATTTAGTGTGAAGCTGTGCTAAGTCCATTAAAGCTGAAGGAGTTGCATCTGCCTAGAACTGGTGCAAGCCAGATCACAATCAGATCCACTACATCTATTGCTATAATATCATCACATTCCATATGGTGCTGCAACTAGACCGTATGCTGAACTGAGTGCTGCCTAAAACCTGTTCATCCAAAAGCTGCATTGATCTTAGCCTCTCTCATACCAAGAGAGACCTCCTCCCCTACCTGCAAAGTCATTGTCACAGGGCTGTTTAAAAGTTCCAGTGGGTTATGGAGGATTCACCACTCATCTTCACCTACTTTTCAACACACATACTTAGATCACGCTCTCCAGCGAAGAGCAGAGTGGAATTTCCTTAGTAAAGTCTATGTGGCCTTGGCCCTTTGCAAACTGTACACTGCAAATGTGGTCCTTCATTCTATTGCTAACTCACTCCTCACTTTCCCAAGGATTCATGTGAAGCTTTGAAGTAAAAGGTTTCCAACTTCTTCCTCTGATCTATTACAAAGAGTCACTTTGTGGACTTTCTAGTGCTGGTTAATAACAGCTATATCTACTTAGAAAAGTAATACCAGTAATGCCAGTATCCCACCTATTATTTCACACCACTTCCTTTGGATGAGTACTCTGGTATCCCATTACTTTACTGAATAGGAGTTTCTTCCAAGTTTCTCCAACCTGAGAGTCTCCAACCCTGATCATACCTTACATCCCTGCAAGTTCAGTGTTGGAAACAGGAATCTTCGAACAACAAAGGACCAACACAGAAAGTTCAGTGTTGGAAACAGGAATCTTCAAACAACAAAGGACCAACACAGAAATGTAATTTATCTGCTCCAAAATCATCTTTCACTGGCATTCAACTGTCATACACGGTATCCAACAAGCAGCATTTATCATTGTGGACCTATCCTCATGTCCTCTTCTATCTTTATTTACTGTCATGGCCCAGTTGATTTCTCATTTAAACCTCACCTTCCTTGGGTGAAGTGGTTGGTTTGTTTGTCTGTTTGTTCATCTTGTAGATTGAACTGCAGCAGATTCCTCTTTAACCACACATCATAATTGACCTTTTCTTTCTCCTTTACTTTACTTTCCAAATGAGGTCGTCTCACCTGATCTTCACGCTGAATCTCTTGTCTAAGGGGGATTTGCTGCTGTTTTCCTTGCACTTTTTGCCCCACTGGAATTTCCTCATATTTATTCTGATCAATTTCCCCACTTTTAAAATATGAAATCTAAATTGCCATTGAATAATACCGTCCAGTGCAGCACATACACTCACTGTTTGTATTAACTCCTGCTTTTTCCTTAGGGGTAAACTGAACCTCCCCCAAACTACGCATCAAAACGAGTAGCTTTAAATAGCAGTCATCTGTGGTATTAATCAAGTTTCTTCTTAAAACCATCCCAGATGTGCCACTCAACCAGCTTATACTGGTTTCTGTAAGAACACCCACTGTTATTATTGTACCAACAGATTTTGCAACTTCCTTAATTTCTTTTAACACATGAAGGTCTTGAGCTGAGATCCTTTGCAGCAGTGAGGGTGTGCTAACAGCAGAGGGTTGCATAAATCTGTGCAGCAGGCCAGCGGACCGTGAGGGCTGTAGGTACAGTGTGGACGAGGGCAGGGTTACTTTAAATAGTTTTCAAGCTCTGTAACATAGCTGACCATTTTCTTCAGTTTGGGAGCTGTTGGAAACCAGACAGAGGAGCAGGATGTAAGCTTGGCCTTACACAGCTACATAGGCACGTGAACTGAGATTGCGTGAACCCAACAGCGCTTGCCCGATTCCTTTTTTTCCATTGTTTGAGGGACAGGGAGTGTGTCAGGAAACCTGTTAGAAAAGGCAAGGGGATGGGCAGACATCCATAGCCGCTCTGTACCAAAGCAGTGCAGAAAAATAGTGTTTGGCAGAGGATAAGGTTCCTATAAAAGAGCTCTCCGTCTGGGCCTGGGACGCTTGGGACATTCTGAGCATTTTTCTTTCCACCACCCTCAGGCAATGGGAAATTACTACCTCTTGTGTGAGTGGAGAGAAAACAACTAGGCAGTCTCCATTTTAGCATGCAGGAGATAGGTGGGTCGCCTTCCCGAAGGCGTGCCTTTTATTTATATCCATGGACAGGTATCTCCATTCTGGCAATGCTCTGGGGACACGCTGTATACTCAATTTCTACCCTGCATGGTCCGAGGAGCACCAGGGCAGTATTTCCCCCTGTTACAAGTCCCCAGGTTTATCTTGTGGATTCCTTGATGAAAGCAGTCCCCAAACTGCTCTCTGTAAGATAACCTGATGCTCCCTGGATGCAAAAGTCTAGCTATGTATTATCGTACATTCTGGGCCCAGTTTTTATTGGATTTGCCACACTGAAAATCTGAGATTAACACATGAAAATCAAAATGGTAAAAGCAAAGTCCGAGGAAGGCCCAGTGAAATGACAGAATGCATAGCTCAAAAGTACTTGTACTGAGGGCCTTTTTCAGTCATATCCCTTATACAAACATCAAACTCAGCCCTATGACATTAGAGAAATCCAATAACAGCTTCTCATGCAATGGAAACATTTTTGTAGAGACTTACATTTTATTTGGGAACTGGCTATCTGTTACAACCAGCAATTCAAGTCAAAGCAATGGAGTAATATTTCAAAAATGATTAGAGCAAAACAAATAATCACATGAATGGTATTATTTTGCAAAACATGCGATCCTCAGTAATTTGTGGTTTTTGGTCCCTGGTGCTAAAATTGTGCTGTGTCTTTAATCAAGCTAATTATGCAAAACTCTTTAAAGGTCACAAAAGGTTCAGGCGGAGGCTTTTTGATGCTGAAATGCAGACCAAACACCCATAGTACATTGTTCTGATTGGAAACGAAGCACTGTTTTCCTCATTTGAAATTGTATTGTATTTGAAATTTCAGTGTGAAATACCAGCATTTATACCTTACATACCCTCAGACTGCTTTGCAAGCTGCTGCAAAAATCAAATTATTCCCTTCTCCTCTCTAACATAGATATGGAAACGAGCCTTCTCTTTCCATCACCATGCCCTCTGAAAACATTACATTATACTTACAGCATTTATTTATTTTTGGCAGCCAGCCAGAAAAAAAAAAAAATCCTCTTTCAAAAATACCCCTCCCTGTGAATTGGATTATGTTGTAATCCATTCTGGATCTACCCCAGGCCTGCTTGCCTTCTGGGGTAAAATGACAACGTTTTGGACAGTCTGCAGGGCTGGGTGGAGGGGGTGGACCACCAGGAGACTATGATACAGCCCAGGTTTCTCTTCCACTCCTTAATTTTACAGCCACAAGGAAAAAACCTGTACACAGAGTGGTCTTTGTCCATCTGCGAAACACACGCTCTCCCAGGTTGCTGCCACTCATGAGGTCACGATGTGGGACACTGCGAAATGGTTAGCAATGCTGGCAAAGTGGTGACGGCAGCTCTGCCTGGCGCGACCAGCCTGGGGTGGGCATGGAGTGATTTGGGGCCATTTCTACCCTACCAGCACTACTTGGGGCTGCCGTGGGGCAGCACAGCTCCTGCAAGGGTTTGCTGTGTCTCTTCTCCTCCCCGGTACCACTGCTTATGCTGTTTTGCTGGCACTTTACATTGGTCTTTCCCTGCAAACTGCCACTCTCCTTTATTTTCCACTCTCCTTTATTTTCTTCTTCTTCCTGAGTGGTCTCCGTGGTCAGTCTTCTCCATCTGACTTTGTGGTGAGTTGGGGATCGCTGGTGTTCTGGAAACCCGATCGCTGCGTCTCCGGCTGCAGTGTAGGGACCAGAACTCTCTTCAACTTAAATTGAGGGCGACTCGATGACAAACTGAAGGGACTTCAGAGAGGGGAAAAAATGATCCAAGGCTTAGATGTGGGCTGAAGGAAAATGAAGGGAACGGGCTTTGCACATATCTTGGCTGAACGATATCTAATTGGGGTATGATAATTCCCTATAAGTCTTAGGAGGATATAAACACTTAAGAGGCAAAGGAATTGACTAGGACCAGAAAAGGGAGTATAAATGGAACTAATGAGATGAAACTGAGAGCAGGAAAATTTATGCTTTAGAGTAACATTTCCTATTAACAAGATCTACTACAGCGTGGGGTAGGATTCCAAGGAGAAGCAATGGAAACCCTGTTGCTTAAGTTATTTCAGAGAAGACTGGACAAAACACTCAAGAACACACTGTAGGGAACAATTCCACAGTGACAGGAGGATGGAAAAGATGATCTAATAGTAGCTCTTTCCATTTCTAATTTATATGGTGACTTTATATTAGAGGGGGTTTTTTTGAGCTGCCAACCAGTCATCAGTAAAAGAAACATGCTAAAAAGTTCCTTCTGGTATTCCATAACAGTCCCATATTTCCCTACTTCCCAAGTCCTTTCTATTACACGTATACACAATAGACCTGATGATTTATAGCAGAAACGTCATCCTCCATGCATCCTATTTTGCTGAGTTACTGCAGGGTCTCTGAACAGTGGTTATCCTGTGTGCTGTATGAGCTAAAACATCAGAGCACAGCACAGCAAATTCAGTCAGATGATTCAAAATTAATTTCCTGGCTTTGAAAAGTTGAAAAGTCAAATCTTCTGTGTCATTTGAAAACTATTTCTTTTTCCTATTACCTTTTCTTCACATACACAGGCAGTTGTGTAGAATAACATTTGGAAAATCTTTGTAAATAGAGCCTTATTAGGAGAAAGGCAGGACCAGGCTTTATTCAGTAAAAAGAGGGGGGAAAAAGGCTCTTTGTACTGCAAAAGGTACTGTAAGAGAAAGAGAATTCTTGCTGAAGACACATTTACTTCTGTATCATTGACTTTGTAGTACATACCATTCCATATTGCATGAGCTCTATTTATTTATTGCTTTACATCATATAGATGAGTGACACAGTCTCATTTCAATGAGGGAGGGCAATAAAGGTTCCCTTAATGTCTAACCTAATAATTTGAATTATGAAGCGATAGCACAGATTCCCAGGGGAGGCAAAGGATAGAGGTTGAGTTGCCTGCTAGAAATGATGTAGATAAAGCCCATCCTGCTTTAGATGAGGCTAGGTTAGATGCTTGCTCAAGGTCCTTTTCAGATATATTTTCTGTTTTTTACAGTATCTTCCATCGGCCTCTCTGCAAAATTTCCAGACTTCTATCTGCCAAAATACGTGCAGATGCATATAGGTCAGCTAAATCCAAACATCGGTAGAGTCTAAGGTTAAAACAGATTGTTGAGTTTATCTTGTCCAGCGTTTCTAAACATTTTCCAAACCGTGATCTCATATTACTACAGAACAGAATAATGGTCCCTTTCCCTCTTCTTGACTGTAGAGGAAGGGCAGCTGAAATCCTGTTGGAGGTCCCAGGGCCTGAAGATTGAGAACGAAGGCTGTAGTTCAGCCCCTGAGTAGAACCGTACACACCAGCTCCCAGTGCAGATGGGAGCACAGCTGCATGACTTAAGCGTGCAAATAGCGATATGCACAGACAGGACACAAGGCAAGCAAAGAAAGGGACCCAAGGTCTGCTGTTTGCCACATACCAAATGAATTGCTGGTAGAAGGTGACTGTTTTTGACAGTCTCATACTAATGTGTACTAACCCTGTTCAGAGACTCATGCTAGCGTATAGCACAGCTAATGCTGACTTCATTAAAGCTGCCTGGTCAATGAAAGCAATTGTGTGTTGTCTAGAGGTTGGACTGGAAGACGGGAAAGGATTTGATTCAATGCTAGCTGTGCTACTGACTCACGGCTTACCCTCCAAGTAAGTCATTTGACCTTTCTGTAGTTCAGTCAATCTGGCTGGAAAATTGTGCAGGAAAAAGGGAAAAGCACTATTCTTACTGAAAACCACAGACGGAATCTGAGCTGAGTTTTCCTAGGGTAAAAAAGAAAGAGACAATATCAGAACGTGAGTCAGGATCGGAACCTCCCTGGCCTCTTCCACTCAGGACGTCTGGTAGTATCATCATTATCATAGCAGAAAATCATTTACTTCAAGTCTTACTTCTAGCTCAGAAACCAAAAGGAAATACTTGGTGCCTGTGCCAGGTACACTCAGCTTCTGAATAGATTGAAGGACTATCTGAAAGGATTTAATAACTTTGGACTTCTCTACATGGATCATATTTAAAGGGTATAAATAACCAGAGCAAAAACTGGAACAGAGATGGATTTATATTACTAATATTTTTTTTTAAATTTTTCTGATGGGAAAATGGAAAAAAGTAGGGACTTAAAAATACCTTTTTTTTTTTTTTCCCTGTGTTATGCTTGCTGTCAGATTTTGTACTATAGAGACCTAAAGAACATTTTTTGGCAAAATACCAAGCTAAATACAACGTGGTGTAAGTTCCTAATAATGGAAAGAAAGTTGTGGTGGGAAAGTGTCTAGAGCAGATTTTGTAGACAGAAGGTCCCCGAATTGGCTGCAAAAACAATTTCTTTTTCAGAATGTCTTCCTCATTTTGAAAATATAAATAGCTCTAATTAAATGCCCCAACCTTTTTCTTTTAGTATGAGTAGGAAGTGGAGTTGTAAAAGATTGATTTTGGCCAGTACTGCCATAAAGTGGTGAAAACAATAATGACCTGTAAGGGAAACTGAAATTCAATGGGGGCTGAATTTGTGGTTCTGGATACCTTGAAAATACCTCTATTTTTGTGAGAAACCTCTACTAGACCCATGAAATCAGACCCCCTCTGGATTTCAGGAACATTTGAACTAGAGCGAAAGTCCCTCACTCTGACAGATGACTCAGGCTGAGAACTACCGTATGAATAGTATTACTGAAGCCACATTCAGCCATACAGTGCTGCCCAATGTACTTCTGCACAGTGAGTCTCAAGGGGAAAATTGAATCAAAACCCACAAGCACTCTGTAGTGAGGGAATCACACACAAAATGCTGAAGGTGAGTGAGGCCGTTGGATTCAGGCACTGTGAATTTTCAGTTCCGACAGAGCCTTTAATGGAAACAGCCTGCTTCCAGTTTGGTATCGGGTGAAATGTTGTGATGCTTTGACCTGGTGGTAGAAATATCACTACAAGTGTGGCTTCAGTCATTGCTGACCTGCCAGTTATTTATCAAGGGGCCTACAAAAGACCTGCCTTTCAGCAATCACTTAGGTCTCCTGAACTTATTTTCAGAAATCTCGAGAAGTATTTGGCTCTTTCTCAGTCTAGATACAGGGATTATCTGAGCTTTTAGGTTAATAAGACCCAGTAACTATAATGACAGCATTGCACAATAGGCATCATTAGTGGGGAAGAGCTGGAATGTGGAAATGGGTTTTCTCCATCAGAAGTTTTATTGTTATAAGATGTGGTACAGATAGGAACATTTTAATGAGTCCTAAGGATCCCACTTCTCCATCAGCATCATGAGAAGAAAAGAAGTATCTCAACTTTATTTTCAATTAGGTGGTAAAACATGATCAAAAGGCTCCGTGTGGGCTCCTGTGAATTAATCACCATCACTGAATTGTTGTGTTAGAAGATATAAAGGACGTAATAGACAATAGAGGTCTGGCAAGATTTCACAGTAAACAAATCTGAACCAAAACTTTAGACTTCTTTGAACTCAGATCTGACCTTGACCTAAGGTGGATTTACATCCACAAATTATTTTGTTGGCTTATACAGAGAAAGTCAGAATTGTACTGCTAGACATGAAACACAGTGAACTCTGAGGCTCTGAACTACAGCCATGCATCTGTATCACCTGGAAAGTTAAAAATATTTGGAAGTAGAGTTTGATAGGAGTTGTCAACATTGTAGGCATGCCACATCTGTTAGAGTTCTGAATATTTTCAAAAGTTTTGCTTTCAATCTGTGTAGACACTTCATTTATAAAATTCCCCTCTGTTACTTCTTGTGTGTAGGAGACAATTATTTCCCAAATGGCTATTTTTTTCTCATATGATTCAATCTGCAGGGGAATATTGTCTCTTTCTCACATGCTTTTACCTTGTTAATAAATTAACTTCTACATTCAGATCATAGTGATACTGCAACTTCAAGGAATTAACAATTTGGTCATAAAATACAAGTGCAACATGACCACATTACAGGAAAAACATTCCTGAAGCAACCTCAAGTTTCCTTATTTCTTTCAACCTTGCTTTTACAGTAATACTGCATAAATTACCTTACATTGCAACAAGCAAAAGCAACTGAGCCAAGTCCAAAGGGACAGATGCAACAAATAACTTTACTTTTTCCCACGTGTTGAGCTGGTCAAACGCAAGCCAACTGCACACTAGAAGCAATGGATGCATGGCAATTATGTGTGAGCTAAATATGCCCTGAATTCTTCATGTCCAGCCCACTGGAATAAAGAAGGAAGAGAGCAAATAAATGTGCCTGTACATATAAAGACTTAGCCTTGCTCTCATCTTGAAGGCCAAATATTTAAATGAAGAATTTGCCTTCGGAAGATGAAAACAGCCACATTAACTTTCAATTTAGCATAGATACTCTAGCATCATATTAGTGCTGTCTAAACCAGTGCAGTCAGAAGGCCCTAAAATAACCTTCAAATTGTGTCAAATTGTCCTCTGTCATCATGACTCTACACTTCTCATATAATAGTGTGGTGGTTGTTATTCTCTTCATGTATGGAAGACTGGAAGAGTTGAGACTGTTGCTGGTTTTTGCACTTTCCTGTGTTTTCTGTTTTTCACGTGAAAACATTCCTACCTCTCACCAAGGTAGGATAAGGCAAGCGTTTCTAAGGAAGTTTCTTTCACAATTCTCCTTCATCCTGGAGCTCACCAATATCCTCTATAGTCAGCAGTTTCTTCTGTTTGAATGTGTATTAGTGCATCAGTTGTCAGTTTTTTCAAAGTCATTTTTCCAGAAGCCTGCTGTGACCATGGAAGTCATGCTTCAGAACCATATGTAATCATAGAGATGATATACTAAAAAGCTTTTATTTAAAGGTCCTGCTCTTAAAATGGGGCCAAGATGAGAAAGAAATGAGAAAACATGGCAGGTAAAGTAGATGGAAGTAGGCTTATATGAAATTGTGTACTGAATGCAGTTATGAGATTCTAGTCCCTAATATTTGAAATTGTTCATACAAATATCTTGGGGTATCTAGACAAAAACCCCAACAATTTCTCTTGGCAAATTCAGGAGTGAAGTTTGCAATTTTCTGGTCACATCAAAACAAAATACAATAAATGAAATCCAGTCTTTCAGATTAGAAGGCCAGTTTGCTCAAGCAGTGTCAAACAGCTTTGGTATGGTGACAGCCTGGCTTCTTGCAATCTGCCAGAATTAAGAGTGCAATGCTGCTTCTGATTGGAAACTGCAGTGGGCAAGTTCCTAGTTTCTCTTCTTTGGTATAAAGCACCTATTTCTTGCTAGATGATTCATAACAAAATGGATCTTCATGCTTCACCCGGCATTTAACACAGCCTTTGTTGCAGCACGCGCCACTTAAATTTAAGAGTTTCACATTTTGAAAGCAAGAAGGAAATGATTTTGTGGCAGGTTTTCTTTTTTTCCCTTCTTTCTTTTTTTTCATTTTAATATTTTGGAAACTGCTGCCAGTTCTGGAATGTGAGAAGTGTTCCCACATGTTGGAGTATGATGCGGTGGAGGACAAAGCAATACACTTTGGAGCTGAATATACCTTTGCGCTTTTGAGACACTGACCTGAGCCTTGCTCTCTCTGCCACCACCAGTATCACAGCTAACCTTGAGAGCACTTTCCAGGCAGGAAAAGGTTTAACAAACAACTGAGAACTCAGCTGCAAAGTGAGTTTTTGCCTTTGTCCCAATCCTGGTAAAAACCCCTCTCCCTCATCTCAAATGGCACTGTTCTGGGCTACAAGTTGTTACTCTGATATCTATATAATCAGTGATGGGCATTTTGTCATATATTGCATCCACTGTGCATTTCCAGAAGGTTTGCTAAAAAAACCCCACAATCTTTAAGAATTGTGCCACATCTCTGTTCCTAAAAATGAAGCTATCCTCTACCATCCCACCATTCTCAGACTTTGCTCAAATTGGAGAAACAGTTCCCAAAAATATTGCCGTGACAAAAAGGAGCAATCAGATTAAATCCTGATATTGGAGGGAAGCAATTTTCTGCATGACCTTGAGGGCTAGGCGTGGGCAGAATAGAAAGGGGAGATTCCTGGTTTTCTACACAACCCTGTAACTATACTTGGAAGGTCCCAAGAAATCAGACTGGAAAGTTGGGTTGCTTCTAGTCACATTGTCACTATAGTGGTATTTTTAGTGACTTATTTATTTCTCAAAAATCCCCCTAAAGAGAAAATACCAGAGAAGCCTACTGGAGATTTACAGGTAAACAGAGAAGAACGATTTCCAAGAAGGTTTCAAAAAATTTGTCTGAAACGGCTGTCCAGGTGGCACATCCAAAATACCTGGTAGAATGGTACAGCATAAGCTATTGGTGCTGATGTGGGTTAGTCTCATTTATGAATAATCTCAAACCCATGCCAATAAAAGTTTTATCACGCAATGCTGTGTCTTCTCCCCCTTCCACTCTAACCAAACAAAGTGAAATCAAAATTAATCAGTAAATTACTTTAACCTCGGTAGGGTTTCTCATTAATTTGTGGTTTCTCATTTCCCACATCCCCATCGCTGCATAAAACTTCCCTTTTTACAGACAGTTCACTGTTTACATGATAAACATACTCCCTGCATTACCCTTCTGGACTTGAATTGCTCAAGCATGAGAGCTTCAGTACATCCCACTTCCTTACCAGCCCCTTGAAACCTCCTTGATGACAGTGCTTGGTGACCACAACAGGCAGTGAGTACTAATATTGCAGTACAGAGAATTTCCCCCCACCAATGAAGCATAACATCCAGTTTCTCCAGCTGTTCTTCTCATTCCTGGAAACCTGCTGGAAAAAGCCACTGTGGAGGTAAATGGACTATCTTGGCACAGAGGCATCACCCACATCTCAAAAGAATTGATTGAAGAGCATAGGGCTCTTGCCTTGAGCCTGGCAGCTCCTTTTGTTGCACTGCTGGGATAGAAAAACGTGGTGTAAGCTCACCAAAGAGGAGGACATTTCTCTGGAGGTTTAGCTGGGACAATTGACTCCCCACGAGCTGCTGGCATGTAGGGCGTGCCTGCAAGAAAAGGCTTCCTGGCCAGTGCTCACCCTTGCCCTGCCGTCCCTGGTTCCCTGGGCCGATGCTGATCCACAAAGTGCTAGTTTTCATTCGACAGGCTCAGCCCTTCCCCAGGTGGCAGCCAGCACCCCAAAGCATAGCAATAAACCCAGTCTACCCATCTCTCCCACTGCCACAGGGATATCTGCCAGTGTCGGCAGAGGGTGGATATTTCTGTCTCTTTTTCTTTCTTTCTTTCTTAGCCATGTAAAACATCTCACACAGCAGCCTCAGAAATCAGACTTCCAGCCTACCTGATGTAAGATACGTCACTTCAGTGATTATGTTTGCTGTGGAAAAACTCACTCCACAAAGTCAGTTTTACTATGAAGATTTGGTAAAGATAAACGCTACTGAGGTACATAGCAGTGCCAGGAACATCTCTATCCCATCAGTTCTGCCTGTCCAATAAGCCTCATCAGCTCATAGGTCTTTTAGCAGTATCTTTCCAGAATGAATTCTATGAATCAACTGACAAGGGCCAGGAGAAAACCACTAAAATCTACCAGCAACTTAGATTATACTTATCAGTTTACTCCAGCATAGGATTAAAGCTATCTACAAAACCAGAGGGGTTTATACTGTATTCACAATTTACCAAGTTAATTTGTATGTTCCTCCCAATTAATTAACTAAACAGTAAGAGCCAGGACCCAGTCTCAGATCCAGGGATACCATCTGTCACAACCTGGCTCAGTCCCATCGTGTAAGGTCACCAGTCTGCTGTGAGTGGGCTCAATCCATGGGGTCCCACCTGCTTCAAACCCAACCATTTCTGAGGCAAATGGCCTCCCCTTGTGCTCCCTGTGGCCCTGCAGCTCCTCCAACCGCTTTCCAGGAAGGTGAAACCCTGCAGGGCAACCAGCCCTCCCCATGCTGCCCAGGGATCACGCATACTTCTGGGAAACTCATCTGGGGCTTGAGGGGAGCATTTCCACACTTCCAGTTTAACCCCTCCACATGATCGGAAAGCAAATAGCAAAGTTTAAGCAGAAGAATGTCTGAACCACAGACATGGTACTCTTAGAAGGAACTGAAAATCAGAGACTTGTGAAAAAGGACAAAGTCCTGGCTTAGTGACCCCTTCAGTGAATGCAAGGGCTGGGATGAGGGGATGAGTACATCCTTGTTTTCCACACACTCTCATGCAGGACTCACCCATGTTCAGCTGCTGTCCTTCCCAGTGTCCCAACCAGGAACACTTGGCCCTCTTCTTTCCACTTTTCTGTGTAAAAAAAATACTGTCCCTAGGAAAGGCCAGTACCTAGAAGATAATCAGCATACTTAGTCCTAATTTAGCATCATGATAGCTTCTTACAGTTACTGCCTAGAAAGGCCACTGAGCATATTTCTGAGGCAGAGCCAACCCAGCAAGCTCTCTATATGATGCCTAGATATGTGTCCACGGACATACAAAATAGCGTCATGACCCAAATATGCACTTAGCGCTCTAGGAGAAGGTTCCCAGCTGGAGCACTGCTACGGGGTGTAACGTCACAGAGCAGGAAGCCACTGCGGATAAGGATCCCTCTTCCAAGCTGTACAGCAATGTGCCCACAATGCACTGATTAAAGACTGGTGAGGTGAAGCCTCAGCATTACAGAGCTCAAAGGAAGATCTGACTTCGATGTCACGGAATTCAAAGTTTCAGTCACGGGCTATAAACAACAGAAGGGTGTGCCTAGCGATAAATGATGTTTTCTGGATTGCACTCAGGGCACTTCATGCGGATCTTCACGCTGGTTTTGACATCTGAATTATTGTATTTATTTCTGAAACCAGTTAACTGCCTGGAAGTGTTCTAGACAAAACCCAATGAAACTATCAAGACACTCGAAAGAATGATTTGTGATGAGAAATAAAAAGCAAGTGTCTCACCTACCCACAGAAGAATATGTTCTTTAGAGAAGAGGAACTGTCTGCTGCCTAAGCTGTGTTGAATTTAAACATGCTCCTGAAATGCATATACTGCATAATGAGAATGATGCTGAAATGGACATTACAAACACTTCATAATAAAACTATTTTAACTTGTGTGTTTTTACCACATTAAGCAAAATACACAGCCTGCATGTGTAATCATCTAAACAATAATTATGGGTGTACATGTATGTGTATGGGTACATGTGCATGTTTGTATTTTTAGTAATAAATTTGAAAAGTGAAAATAGCAAGTACGAAGAGGGACATTTCGGAAGGATCAAGGAATAGTGGAGGAAATCAAACCTTCTTCAAAGTTAATAAAAAGAGTATTTATCAATGTACCCTACCATCTGAAATTAAAGACGGAAGATACAACTATAGCTGGGGAAGCTGTCCATAGTTTTGCCTGTGTTTACAGAAAAGCAAATGAAGATACAAAATAGAATAAAAACAATTAGGGACTTTAGGTGCCTCCACTTTGGAATGCCAAATTTTATTCACTGTAACAGCACCTAGACTTCTGAAGGTCACTTGCTGAGCATTAAAAATAGGCCCATTTTAGTGTCTGAAGTTCAGCACCCCAAGGACAGAATTGGAAATGTTAGACAAAAGCCCAGATGCGTGAATTATCTAATTTCCATTGATGTAAATGGGAGTTGAAGGCCTAAAGAAGAAATGACATGCCTCTTTGCTACAACCGTGTGTTTCAATGGGTTCAGCAGGGACTTAAAACTTCCACCAAAGATTTAGAGTTCACAGAATTTTTAAACCAAAATCTCCAACAACCAATGAATAAATAAAAGCCTCGACTGTCATTCAGCATGATACTTCTTTTTCCATCAGTATAATGCTTTTAGAACTTTCCAAAGGTGGCTTAAGCTATAGGAAATATCTCTCATCTGCTGCCTAGGGGAGAGCTATATGTGCAGTGTCATGTTTTGATTTAGGCAACATTGGGGATTATGCTGACAGGCACAGCACAGCAGAGGGAATGGGCTGAAGAGAAAATGTCCTCGTGGATCCTTGTTTCATTTCGACAGTATTTGCCTTCAAGGCTAGAATGAAACTCAGATCAAAATTTAGATTATTCTTCAGCAGCCCACCATAGATTTGAATATATGTCTTCTTGGGATTTTTTCCCCCTCCTGTCAACCCAGAGGGTCACTTGGACCACTTTCTTCTATGTTTAGGAACACCAATCTTTTTGCACTGCTTTTGAGGATGTGAGAAAAAAATCCCATGGGTTTTGAAGGCTGAAATGAAGCAGAAACCTTTTGTTGCTAGCTGCAATGCAAGTACATAGAGATGGCCCAAAGCCCAAGCCATACGTGTTTTTTTTTTTCTTTGGGACCTTAAAATTTGAGAAACCTAGATAGTCTTGCAGCTCATTAGTTTGGTAATCCCTCTGCTTCAACAACAGAAGCAGAGGGAGATGTGACTCATTTCCCAACCACCACTACCTCTGTCAGCTGAAGACAAAATAGTGTCCAGTCTCTGGGCCAGCAAGTTGGTTGTCTATAAGCTCAGCTGTGCCAGGCTTGGGGAGAAAAGGTGGTGCCACCTCAGTGCATGCTTTTCCCTCAAGATTTTCCATCATAAAGTAGGGTGGAACAAATATCCATTTCTAAATTTTTCAGCAACCTACTATTTTCTATCAGCTGGGGGGAAAGAAGGGTCAGGAAAACCCTTATGTACATAAACAGACATTGCATTTGAATTTCCTTTTTTTTCTTTTTCTTTTTTTTTTTTTTTTTTTCCCAGGCAGAAGCATGTTTCTTATTTATCTGAAAACATCCTGTTCAAATTTAAGATTTCCTATGGTCAGTTGCTGTTCATTATTATCTGTTCTCAAACAAGTCAGGATGGGAATAATTTCTGGTGGGTGACCAATAGGGAAAATAAAACAAATGAGGAGTGAAGATGTATGGGGAATCCTTGCACGGTGTGGTTGATGCTACAATCTGTATTTGAAATAGGAAAGGATATGGAGGGTTTACCAGCACTTCTGAGAAAATCAGCTAGATAGCCTGTGATCTGCAGGACATCTGCAGGGCAAATAAATCCCTGTGTCCTTTTTTGACTATTACTCATTACTGCTCAGTTTAAAATGTGTGTATCATGAAATAACCTGGGTAACCTTACGTTCTAGCTGTTATACATGATGTCCCCTCTGCCTTCCCCTGAATCCATCATATAGATTTTTAATCAGAAATACATCATAACAGCAATTATTTGACTCCTCCTTTGGGAGATTTTTCTACATGTGCATTTCAAGTGATCTTCTACATGTAGTTTTAGCAAAACATTCTGAATCCAGCACCTAAAGTTTGCATTTCCTAAAGTGTGCAAATAACTCTGTGGAAATGCTGACTATCTACAAACCCTACCCAAATTAGTGGAAGCAGCAGGGCATGCAGAATACTTTTGCTTTTGTTTCTACTTCAGTAATGGTCATTTTTGTTCTTCAGCTTATGCAGAGCCCTTTCAGCTTGGAGAGGCTCGCTGTGCATTGCAGAGCATTACCACAAGAAGAATGCTGAAAGAGTTACATTGCGTTGCCTTTTGGTTTTTGTACATATAAATCAACCGTAGATCATAAAACACAACCTGTAATAACAATCACCAATATTTAATAAATTTCTGACTAGTTTGAAAACCTGTTCAAATACTTTGTACCACCCACAAAAACATTTGTAATAAATTGCAAGGCAATAAAAATCACATAACACATAATTACTGGCATTATTGTATACTTCACTTTTTTTTTTGAGGGGGAGGAGCTGAGTAGAGAGAGGAAGAGGCTGGGTTTTAGGGAAAAAAGGGAACTTTTCGGTTGTATTTCCTGAGCTAATTCATTATATGACTTTTTAAAATAATACATTTTAAGCAGTGCTAAATATGGAAAAGGGCTTTTTCAAACAGGTCACAAGTTGCGTTTCTGAATGAGTCACTACTGATCAGTAGGATTTTCTTAACAGGGGATTTACAGCAGAAGAACCAAAACCTATTTCCATTGAAATCAGTGGCAAATTCCCACTGACTTCAACAGAGGATTGACCAGAGGTATTAGAACCAGGGATGGAAAAACTTAGAGAGGTGTTGGGCTTTTTTTAAATAAATCTACTCTTCCGATTCAATTTCCAAAGCTTTCGGCACATTCCTTCTCCTAGATCGCACACAGGAATGAGGCGTAAATGTGTAAATGGCTTAAGTACATACAAACACTAAATCCATGTTTACATTTGCACTAATGTAAGCTTCTCCCCTCTTATCTGTGGCTTGTGGTGAATTTACAATACTTGTGTACTAGTTTGTTTTATCGGGAAGTAGGTTACTGACCACTGTAAGGCTATTATGTTTGTCATTCAAAAAAAAAAAAGGAAGCCATTTCTACCAAGCAAGGAAGAGACCAGCAAACTTATTAATCCCACATGAAAAAAAACCCCAGAACGCCAGTTTTCAGGTAAAAATATAAGCTTTTGTGCTTAAAAAAAGAGCTGATTGGAACGTAACATTTGCAAAGCACCAAAAGTGATTTAGAAGCATCAATTTTTTCTTTTTCGTTTTTTTTTTTTTTTTTTGTTCTTAAAATACCTAGCAAGCCTAATTCTCATGGAAAGTTTCGGGAACTTGCATGAATCTTGGAAAAGGACTCAGAGTCTTCTGAATATGTTACATGTGAGCATTTAGATATTTGAACTAAACTACCTCATCAGTTTAAAAAAAAAAAACACACCTATGAGCTTTACTTATCATCCAGATTCACTCCTTTTCAAAAACTTACTCATTCCTTAATAGATGCCCTGATAATTATTCCTTGCTCAAGATATCACAAAATTAAAACCATTCATTTTTGCAAGGAACGCAATTAATCCGATCAAAGGTACAATATAGGAGAGATTCAAAATGCTGTAAGGATTTACAGACACACAATGTTAGAAATGGTACCTCAGGAGCTGGATAGAAGGGCATCTTTCAGATGGGAGCTGCAAGACAGGGCTCAGTGCTTCTGGAAATGTTCTCACTATCATTAACCTGGATTCTGTATTGCCCAGGGATTTTTGTGATTTAAGCAAACCAGAGTAGATCATGTTTAATTTTATAACTATATATAATATGGGGTTTATATAATATACATATAAAATTTTTACTACCACAAAAAACTGGCCTTCAGCAGTTGAACTGACAAACTGGTTGAAAAGCACTTACAGACAACTGGGGTCCTTTCTGCAGTGGCAGAATTGGAGAAGCAAAAAGCCAAAATTCTCTCCCTGCTTTCCCCAGGACATATATACACACAAACACACACACACACATAAACTCGGGATGTTTATAAAGCATTATCTTGCCAGGCCTTGTCACTGGGCAGGTTCTGTTGCTAATGGGATCTGAGAAGGAACTGCTTATACTTGGAGGAGTGGATAACAATGGCTTGCAGGCCCAATCCCATATATTAATCTTGGCTCTGATTTCACAAGGTGCATGGACCCCCTGGGGCATGATGATGCTACCAAGTGGAAGAAAAAAAAGCAAGAAGTAAAGACCAGGTAATGAACCTTGTCATTAATGTCTTTGTCCCTGGTGGATATCCCAGGATCCCTATGGCTCTCAGAAAGACTTCCACTTGCTTTAGAGTGTAAACTGACGGCTCATTTGAAGGGAAGCAAACTGTCTTTACTTCCCTAAAAATAGGATTAAAAAGAACTCTGTGGAACTCTTCAGTTTCCTACCTCCTTCTTTTTACCAACTAGTGTATTTTCATCTTTAAACAAATGTTTTGAAAAATTCTGTTAAAAAAGCAAAGCACACAATTAGAAAAACATTTATTTCAATACTGCTGAAATGCTTTTCCTGTCTCTAATTTAAAGTCCTGCAGGTGAAAATGAAAGAAAATAATTTGGGGCATTTCCACAGGCAGTCACAAGATCAAGTAAGACAAATTGTGGACTAAGGGAGGAACAGCCTCTGCCAACTGCAGCAGCTGAGTTAGAAAGTTACATTCTTCCACCAAGTACTTTTCCCATTGTTAACACGTGTACCAAGGCATTCAGGGATGATATGCATGCGCTGCACACAGGCAGTCACGGGATTAAACAGAGTCACTCTCAGAATAAATTAGCTTCAGTATTAATTGCACAAACCTTCCAGTCCTGCTGTCAAACCCGAGTCTCTCCTGGCTTAAAAGGATTACAAGGAGTAGAGGATGGCACGCAAAGAAATTAGAAGTACTGGCCTCAGCATCAGGGTTACATTCATCTTCTAACAATGAAGGTTGTATGCATACACAGAACATTACTTGTAGATCATTTTGGGATCACCAATGAGCAAGCACTGGGTTGACAATGTGGTTGAAGCAAAGGAAAAGACCTCTGCTGAATGGTATTAATAAAAACATGGAACCAAATTTTTAACAGACTGAGACGGAGGAAGCAAACTAGAATTTAGTGTACACTTGAGATGCAAGATTAATGCTCCCAGAGCAAAAACATTGAGTCCAAATGTCTAAGCTAGTAAAGGCATATTTAGACACCTAAACAAAAATGGCCTGATCTGCCATGTCGCTGAGCACCTGCGCTTCCCAGTGAAATCAGTGGGTTTAGCAGGCTAGCTTCAGGAACACAGCTTTGAAATTTGTGAATTAGAAATGGAATAACAAATGGGGAGAGCAAAAACTGCATCAGCAGATGCACTAGTCTTTGCCATAGTAGTGTCCTGCAGATGTTACAGAGACGAAAGCAATTTTCCACGATAGATGATACATTCAATATACATACAATTAAAGTAATGGGAAACAAAATGAGAAATGGGGTCACGCTCATCTGCTCTTTTGAAGATGTTTCTTCCATAGAAAGAAGCAGCTGAATGCAACTGTCGTTTAGTTACATCAAAACAACATAACATGTGTGAGCAAGGGAATCCTGGCACGTTAATTGGCAGTGTAGCTGGTAATGTGCTGTGTGCTGGATACTGATGCCTCTCTCGCTCTCCCCCTACCCCCCCCCCCCATCTTTTTCTCTTCTTAATAAGAAAAGTAAACTCAAGAGAAGGCTTCCAGAACACAAATAGGCATTGTTCCCTGGATGGTAGATATGTGGGATGTACGTAACAGATTTTGTTCCACCGGGTATGGGAAGATGAACAAGTCACTGCAGGGTAAGCCAGTATGTTGGATTCACAGCGCACAAGCTGCTCTATAGTAATAATCCTTATGCACCCTGCAGGACACTGCAGTAAATGCAAAATACTTCACCTCTCAAAGGACTTGGATGCCTAAAGACACTCTATCTCCATGTGTCTAACCCATACTGAAATCCATGGGAATCTGGCACATGAGTGCTTTTGTAAACATTACTAGCTGTCCACCTGCAACTTTATGTACCTAAATTCCTTTGAAAAACCTGACCTTGGATCTCAGGCAGGTAATGAACCATTTTCATACTAATTTCATTTGATGCATGTAGCCCTTGTAGGCCATTAGGAGAACTGTTAACTTGCTTGCCACTGCGTGAGTTTCTGGTCCTTATGGCCTCTGCTGCTGAGGGAAAAGCAGGCGGCTCCTGGGGTGGGTGGAAGGGATCAGCGTCCTATTGCATTTGGCAATACGGCTCTTCCACATCCACCTGCATCCAGTCTTTCTGCCAAACTCTGAGCCCTAGTTTTTTCCTGGTCCAGTTACATCTCCCAAAGTGCAGGTGGACGGGTAATATAGTAGACTGGAATTTCCTCAAGTTCAGCTCTGAAATCAATATGCTCCAATCGTACCTAAAGGGGCCTGATTTTCAAAGTTGAGCAACTCTGGCTGAGGTCAGGGGACTGAAAGTCAGTCCAACAGAAAGTTTGAGAAGTGAACCTCTGAGTGAGGTGCGCAGGTTCAACCCTCCTCCTTTCATGGTAAGACCACTGCTATGGGAGTTAGGGATCCTTGATTCTCTGTGGAGTCAGCTCTTTGCTAATGTTTCCTCTTCCTCTTTTGCCCATACGAACAGTGTGTCATACTGGTGCTGCCTGTAAGCCTCCCCTTTTGAACAGTGGGGAATATTTGGTGAAACTACAGACACATCAACACAAATGAGATGACTGGCACATGTTTTCAGGCAGTGGTTAAGGCAACTTTCTTAAAGAGTATCACAAGCTCCAGCGTCTTTTTCTAGGAATGACAAATTAGGAGAGTTATGGCACAGGAGGATTCAGAAGTCTGAAATTAGTGTATTTCCTACTGCAAATATACTTGATGTTGTGCCTCACCCAGCCCTGACACCACTTAGACTAACACGCTGTGATATGTAATATTAACATAATTAAATCTGTAAATGTTGCATAAATTAAAGGCTTCATAGGTATTAAAGCACCTAGTGCTTACCATTTCCACTCTGAACTATAGCTTTAAAACCTTGAAAGATGTAAGCTTAACGTTTATTTGTTAGTTTGTATTTTTGCAGTGTTAAGTAAGTTGGTATTGGTCTCATGCATTTAAACTTCATTATCTACAGTTCCAGATTAACCCTTTAGATTAAATACATGTAAACAACAAACAAAATGGTTGAGAAAGTACTAAACCCACTGAAATTACGAACTTTGCAATGAGGACCCTTTAATTTCTCCTTTAAAAATACAAACTAAGCCTGTACTGTTCTATGCATACCAAGAAACAATGATGCAAATAAGTATTGCATAGGTTATTTAAGCCTGAAGCTTACTGCTAAATGCACCTGTGGTCATGAAATGCCTCATTTAATTTGATGGGTTGAGAAGCCTGAGTACGAGGAGATAGTAGCTAGTTAAGGGCCTTATAACCTTTCTTGTTACCAGAGGAATTTTCTCTCTAAGCAGTTTGGCACAGATAAGGACAAGAACCTCCTGTCTTCCATCTCTTAAGCCTGCACTTTAAGCCACACATCCCTTCCCTCCCTATCTATGTGAAAGCTGGAAGACCACAGCGTCTGGCAAAATATTTAATGATAATAATACTAAAACATTTCCCACTGACTGAGGGAACTACAGAAGTAACACATAGTGTGTGTAGGCCTCTGTCCAGGAATAATAAACTATAGGTTTCAGTCTGATGGTGAAAAAGGGCTCAGATAGCAGTGAAACAAATACATTTATCCTTATAAGACTGAAAGATATCTGTGCTGGGCCAAATATTAAGTGATAATTACTAGGGATAAGCAAACCCCATGGAGATGGAGGTTTTGTAAGCAGCTCAGGCTTTTAATATGTTTTGGAGTTAGAGTTTTATAAAATCCCAGGCTTAGGAAAAAAAAAAAAAAGTTGGAGAGAGTTGGAAAACTCGTAACTCTCCTTTTTCTGTTCCTACTCCACTGCTTCTGTTGGAATAATGGCAATGGTGAGGTAGGTCCCACAAGACGAAGAACGAAAATATCGGTGTCCCTCTCCAACCTCTAAATCTTGGTCATTGTGCAGGACGCTGAGGCTGACACACTGCCTCTCACACACACAAGCAGCTCAGAGGGAGTGCTTTTCCATCAAGCTGAGCAGAGAGAATGGCCGGCAAATGTAAAAGTTTTCAAGCCTCAGTTTTTATTGCACCCATAATGATAGTTGGTGTTTCTTTCTCAAGCTCTTGGCTGCTGCCACAGCCTTATTACCTAAGAATCTTCACATTCTTTTAGGAAAAAGAAAGAAAAGATAAAGAATCTAAAAAAAAAAACCTGGGCACCACGTCTTCTGAAAGAAGCTGTCCTGCGTTGTGACTTCTCTACTTGAGAGGTTTGCGCTGCTGATTGTACCTCACATCTGCAAGAAACTGTGATTCTGTCTCTAAGCCCATCACCAAAGCAGTCTCTGTGCTGCTGCTCAGCTTTCTGAGCCCCAAGCAGAGAAAAAACCAAAAATAAGAGCAGGAGCACAGAAGTTGTGCTGGCAGCAGCAGCAGCAGCTGGGAACAAGGAGCTACAGCTCTCCAGAGATATCCAGCTGTCTCGGCAGATAGCTCCATCGTGCCAGCTGCTTTGCCCTCACCCACCGTTACCTAGCTTCACCTTTGCTAATTTGAAGCCACAGCTGCAAAGCCTGCTGCTAATGCCCCAGCTTCATTGCACAGTGGCAAGAGGCAGTGACCTTAAGCTGACGTGGAACGGCAAAAATGGTGCGCACAGTTATTGCAAATATGCAGATTTTTAAGAGGTAATTTGGACAGCTGCAAAAAATAAGTCACGTAAATCATCACATGGGGAGCTACGCAGGCCTTCCTCCTTCCAAAATCTCTTCTCTTCATCAGCTGTGAAAAAAAGCTGTCTGGTTCTGCAAGTGAATGCTTTAATTTTCATCTGTTCAGAGAGACTGACACGAAAGGAAACCAGGCTCGCTCTGTTACATACAAGACTTTGCCACCCATTCCAAAATCCGGCAGCAGCAAAAGGACAAAGGCAAGGTGCCACAAGACAGCAAAACTCAAGGTGTATGCCACCATAAATAAATGCAGACTGGCTTGGCTCTGACACAACCAAGCCCCTGCTTTTGAAGGACACCGCTTTCCCAAAAAGCCTAAGAAGAAAGTTCCATACTACTGGCATGGCCAGAAACATTTTGCCCAGAGCTGCAGCTGAGTATTTTGGCATCTATACTCTTTTCAGCTGTAAACATCCTCCATGTATCCATCGTGCAGTTTATAATCCTGGGCAGCAGTGGCAGCAGCAGCAGCAGACAGGGCCTGGGCATAATTCTTTTACTCAACTTCTTCCCCTTGCACTGCCCTTGCTCTGCTCCAGACTCCACCAACCCAAAAAGGAAATTACTAGGAGTTAGTGACGCTGACTCCTGAAAACAGACCTCTCAAAGCAGACAAATGTAGCAACTGCCTTGCTATAGAGAGTACAACCTGCCATTACTTCTCCCATCCAGAAATGAATAGATGTGAGGACAACAATTTCTGCCCACAACAGAACTGCTTTCTGGGAGAATGGGATGGATGGGAGAGCTTTCCAGAAGCTGTGGGGTGCAGTTCTAAGAAGTGGAATCTAATGATAACATGGTATTTTTCCCCTCTTCATAACTGAGCCAGAGGAAAGAGTGTCTGGCCACAGCTAGGAACTCATACATTGTTAATTCAGGACTTCCTTCTCTTCACAGCAGCCCAAATTGGCATTTTGCCCCCCTTTAAAAGGAAAACAAATCTAATCCTTTTGGAGTTCTGTTCCTCATTTCAAAAGTGTGTGAGTGGGTTTGAAATGAAACAAAATATGTCCACCTCTTCTTAGTAATGCCAAATTACTGGAACTGATTGGAGGAAGGAGCGATTGGAGGGCACATTGCATGAACTCTGCACAGATTGCATGAAACAAACCTCTCTCTGTAAAACAATGCAGCTCAGGGGCCAGTGAATTGAGCATAATCCTCTGAGAGAAACACCAGGCCAAATACATCACTACAGTATTGCTGTTTTCAAAGGAACTGAAAGATGCAATCGATGCATTTATCAGAGAGTATATGCTGGAGCCTGCCAGTCTGAATTCCTCTTGAACTGGTACAAATTGGATGTAGCAGTGTTTGAAACAATGATCTGATGTCAGCAGAAACGAAATCCAAGTCAGGACTAGAGTCTAGAAATAAACCCTCCACCACCTCCACCCTGTTTTGTTTTCTTTTTCCCCTGCCCTTCCCCCCTGCCCCAAGCTGAATCAGAGAACTCAGCTGAATGGTATCTTGTCACTGAATAAACCAATGACTTCTTCTTCAAAATGACTTCTGCTGAGCTGGGTTAACCATAGAAACATAGCCTTGTAAGCCAAACAACAAATAAGGAACTTGTACAAAAAAATCTCCTATTTGAGGTCTTAACACCATCTCAAAAGGGTGCAAACCGCACCAATAATTGTGTAGATTGCTTCAGTCTCTCTTTCGAGATGTAGCAACGTGCACGGAGTGTGAGCTAGAGAAGAAAGTCTGGAGGAGGCACCAGTCTGTTTGCATTATGTAGTCATAGTGCTAGCTGGAGTTGACTTGCAGCATCTGTGAACAGGCTTCTCCTAATAAAGAGCCTCTTTAATTGAAGGATAATGAAATCCTGCCATTTTATTACCTAGGATAGAAGTGATGAGGGAGTGACGCTTACACTGAAGAAGGGTGCGTGTTTAAGAAGAGAACAAGGCAACATTTATGGAGAGAAGCAATATGACTCGCTCCACGGGAAAGCTGGATTTGTAGACAAATAGAATTGCATAATCATTGAAACAGCACAAAGGAAAAATGGATCCAAAATACAGAACTGACCATAAGGATTAATAAGGCAAAGATTTGTCCCTGTCTCATACCCTGTGCTTTGGCTAGGAAATACAGGAATAATAGATAATTGAACATGATTCTAGTCAGAAAGATAATGTGGAGAAGTACTGGGGTTGGGATGAAGACAGGAAAAGTATTTTGGTTTTACCTAGAATCAAGAAGAAAAGGGTAACTTAGATATGTGAGTTACACAATGGAGAACTCTGGTATCCACATGTAACTCCGGAGACAACAAAGATTCTCTAATCAGAAACAGCATCGTTTGCAAGACATGTGATTTCAGTTTGCAGGAGAAAATGTCAAGAGAAATATCTCCAACCCTGGGGAAACGCATACAAATGTCAACAGCACCGGAGCTGTCCAAGGGAAAAATCAAAACAGCGACAGCCTTTAGTGTGCAGGACGAGCACATAGATGCGAGATAAAGAAGCCAGTGACTCAGGACACAGCCAGACTGAAAATCATAGCTCAGCGTACATACTGTGGGAAGAACATGAAAGGCAGAAATTAACATTCTCAGCCACTGAATACAAGTGCAAAGGGTGGAAGAAATCTTTTCCAACATCCAGCCAGTTGAGAAGGAAGAACAGCTTTCAGCAGATGAAGAGATTGTAAGAGGACTGGAGGTGTCACAATTTATGGAGAGATCGGGAAAACTAGTATTAAGTTTGGTAACAGCTTAAGGGTTTGAAAAAGAAGAGGTCAAGTTCACTGCCAGATCCTGCAACACTCACAGAGCTAGGTGAAAGATTGCACTGCCAGCAGTAACAACAAGGCTTATGGCTTGAGAGATAAGGGGTCAAAAAGCTACGGTATAGATTTGGGCGAGTATTGGTATTAGAGATGTGAAAAGTAGAGATGAAAAAAGCATCATTACGGCTACAACCTTCAAGACTTAGTTCTGGCTACACCTACAGTACCAGATTAAATTTTGAAATAACAGTGTCTGAGAAGGTATGTTCAATCCTTCATTGCACGGCTTTCAAAGAAAAGTGGATTATAATTAGTGTCCTAGGTTCGTGGACATTTTAAGGTGAGGGTCAGGATTTGGGAGAGCAGGAGCTGGCCAGTTTGATTTGCTCCTGGGCTGTGAGCTCAGCTTGGCTAGGAAATGGACTTCATATGGCAGGTGAAAGCAGCTTTTCCATGTGGCTGAGGCTGGATCTGTGGCTTTATCAGATCACTGGCCACATAGGGTTTGGATTTAGGAACGCGGGTTTGGCCATAGAAGGTCAAACCAACAATCCACCTGGCTCTGAGAATGATCATAGGGAGATGCCTAGAGTATAAAACACAGTAAGCCTGATAATACACCCTCAACATTCAGCCATGAATTTCATTTTCATGATCTTGTCTAAGTCTCATCTCATGTAAGCAATATCCACAGTAATCCATCCAAGGATTCTGTGGCTTAGTTACATGCTCTGAAAAGAACTAACTTCCTCATCATTTTGAAACATGCATATTTCTGATTTCATTTGATTACCCAAGCTTTGTATTAAAGGAGACAGTGAAAAAATGATTCCCATTGATCTTTTCCATTCTGCCAAAGATTTTATAAACCCTTATCATACTCTCCCCATAAGTTCTCCTTTCTAGAATAGAAATGCCTAACTTATTTATATAGCCTGGTTTTACTACATTTTTATCCATAACCCAATACTCAACATCAAATTAGGTTAGAGCTATCAGCTTTCCAAAAAGAAAGCAAGAGTTAGGTTGGGTTTGCTTTGCAATAAGAGGATAACATAGAGGCAATAGAGCCAGATTCTACGAGACCTACCAGTGCCAGAAGGTCTGTAGTGTTTGGGAGCTGCTAAGCTGTAGTTATGTCGAGGTTTTGAAGGGGGTTCTGAAAAAGATGTCTTTTTTACCTGTAAAGTCTGTCTGCATGGACAGAATCAGATGTAGTTCATGGTTGCTCTTGGGGATGAGCCTAGGTTTGTTCTGGAATTCAGAAAGGAGAAACAGATGAGATAGGATTTCTGATGCATCCAGAAAGGCCTTCAGGGTCAGGAAGAGGACTGGAATGAGAAGCAGCCTCTGCCACCAAAGCAGTAAGAAACCACCACAGACTAATTTTTATCTGTAAAGCTACATTAACACCTATAAAAAAAATTGATTCTGGACACTTGGAAAACACTCTTCTACAGTAGGAAACTGCTAGAAACAGGTGATTCCGGCTTGCTGTCAAGCAACTGTAGGGCACACTTTGGTAGCTAGGACACTGCAGGAAATGATCCACTTCTCAGCACAGATTTTGGCATGCTTTCTCTGCCAGGGCTCCCAGCAGCATGCCGTGGGCAGCTGGGAGGAGGAGGCAGGGAACACCCCAGTGTGGACAGCCTCTGGGCACCCCTCACAGCACCCCAAGACCTGAGGTATGGAGACCAAGGAAGGCCCTTGGCCATGACAACCTCTGACCCTATGCACTTCACAGCCCTGGAGCTCAAGGCCAGAGCTCCTGGGAGTGCCCATTGGGTTTCCACATTTGCTGCAACCATGGCACAGGGGAAATATAGATGTGTTTGGGTGCCTTATGACAAAGGACAATAAAGAGAATAAGGCTACATGCCTTGGAGGAGGACTTAATTTGCCATTGCCTGAAAAAAGGGTCTCCCATGACCATTTCAGCAGATGAAATTAGGAACTAGTTAGGAAGGACATCTTTACTACCTACTGTATGCTCAGGGAGCAGCTGCAGCAGCTAATTACACTTGTCTCCTTATAAAGATCAATGCTGACAGGTATTTCTACTTAGCCAGCCATGCGCATACGGGTTGCTTTAGTAAACTTCACCTTCTTCCCTAAGTCGCTCACGTGCTGCCTTGCCAAAGCAATCATGGGGCTGCCTGGGGCACTGCAGCACAGCGCAGCCAACAACCTTCTGGTAAGGGTTGGCATTAGGAAGCAAGGAGCTGCTTTCCTTCCTGAATTTTGGAATTTCAAATGAGCAGGCGAACACTACAGCTTAAAATGTGGGTTTGCAATGTAAAATGTAATATGTTTGTATTGCAAAAAGTCTTGGATTACTTTTACTACCTTCAGGCTTAAGGTTTGGGTCAGCTCAGAGGCTGCAATTTAGTACAAGGAAATGTAGAAGGAAACACAAGTCTAAATCTTGCAGGTGCTGGTAGAGAAGGATGAAGAAAGTAGTTGTTAGTGTGGAGAAAGGGTGTATGATTGATTTTTTCTGTCTAGCCTCTGACTCAGCTCAGAATGAATACCATAGTAGGATCAGGTTTTAGGAAAAGAAAACCAATAGAACTAGTTTTAGTATTAAACCTTGGAATTTCAAGTAACTTCTCTTGAGTTGTAAGCATCTGTTTCAGATGCTTAGGATTTTTAGGATGAGAAGAAATCTAAAATGAGGTTTATTTCTGAGTCTTGCAAGTCTTGCTGTTAAAAAGATGGAGAGATGCGGTTAGCAGGAAGAATTAGTTCACAATTAACTTCTTTTTTTCTCTAATGGTTTGTGATTTCTGTTTCAGATCATGGTCAGGAATACGGTTGGGTGAACTGATAGAAGTTCTTTCAGAAAAGAAAAAGTAACAATATTACTCTTGAATCTTACAAGTTGTGCCAGATTCATGTGTTCATTTGATGGAAATGATTTAAGTTTTGTTTCTGTAAGGAGGCAAACCTCCCTCTCAGCGTTGAAGCTGAGGGGGAGGAATTCTCTGAATAGTTTTATGCTTGTACCTTGCAAGTCATAACAGGTAAGATGAAGGACACAGCTATCAGGAAAAAATAACTGAGGAGTAATTTCATCACTTCAAGAAGTTGTCTTTCAGGGCAGAGGTAAGCTGGGGGAGAGGAAGTCTAGAACTTCAGGGACTTTTCTTATTCTGGGAACTTACCAACATGACCAACATGAGGTAAGTAGCCTGCAGGTCAGATAGTTTATGAGTAATTTTATGGTTCCCATGAGTTGCAGGTTGTTTAGTCCTAGTCTATTTTAAACCAGTCGCGTCTGATGAGGGATAAGAAATTAGTCATAACTTCTTTTCCCCTACTAACTTCATCCCACATCTTACCCTCTCAGTGGCTGTAAGATTCAGGAACAAATCTAGCTTCACAGTTTTCACTACCTAAACCCTACCCTGAAGGAGAGGCCTGAAACCCATGTCAGGAATCACCCTCATTATAAAACTTCTGTCTCTGCTACCTGCATGCATTGTCTTCCCTCACTGGAAAATGAGTTTCAGTAATAAAGCTAAAGCTAGGATTCCTCAGCGTGAAGCACTGCCCAAACCTGGACAAAGAACTGTGACTTACAATAGGCTTAAATGAATTATAAGCCATTTCTCTTCAACCTTAACAATCCCTTGGGGCTTGTAATATCTGGGTAAGTAGAATTTCTCTGTAGTCAGCCACAGAATTTCTCACTTTCTGAAGCTACTTGTAAACCTAAACTAAATTCTAACATTCAGAACAACTCATATTCAAACCCAAATCAGAAGGCATCCTTACTCCTTGCCAGCACAGGGAAACCGCTGGGTTAGATTTAGCATTCAGAGTAGCATTGATTGAGTATTTTAGGTTGTTATTACCTCACAGGTCCTATTACAGGACTGAAGATTTGCCGTGTTCAAAGACCAAGCACTAGAGAAAATACCAGAAGGGTCTTTACCTGTTCTTGGCCTCTTTACAAGTATTAAGACAATATTAGCCTTTGGAATAGGGAAAGATTTCAAGCAGGCGGCACTATGGGACAATTTTTTTTTCTTCATTTTCTAAGTCCTCCAGGCAAAGGGTGATGGATGGCTCAGGAAGAGTACGGAGGTTAGTGTTCTTGGCCCCTAGGAGGCAGGGTAGATTAGGTCTAGGGTTTTGAAAACAAACTGTAGTTTTCTGTAGGGTACAAGGCTGGAGAGGATTGTTTCTATGAAGGTACTGGAATAAGGATCAGGTCAGCATTAGATATTTAAGATTAGATTTTTCAGACCTGAAGAATATGGCAGCATCTGACCATACTGCCTCTAGGTCTCTTCTTTGTTTCCAGCACAAGAAGATTCTGGCTCCAGGCCTTTTCTTTGCCTCATTAAAGAGGAAATGATCCAGTTGTAAAGCTAATTCATCGCTTCCTCATTTTCTATACCCAGACCTACTCCTAACTGTAATGTGCCAATTTATTACAGCCACAAAACTAAGCATTTCTGCCAGCTCATTTCAGCTGCATTTTTAACCATAATAGTAGCAGAAATTATACTTACTCTTTCAGACTTGCTGTCATGAGTCCATGGGCTAACACAGAAATTTACAGCAGGTAACCATGAGCCATAATTTTTCAGTTTCTGATGTCATCAACACAAAGGCTAACCAACGATATCTCTTCAATGTACCACAGACTAAAGATTCATGGTTAATTCAGGATCAGATGTTGGCTTTCAGGTTAGGTTAAAAGTTAGGGTTCACATTATTTTTGGGACAGCAAGGACTAAAGAGATGGTGTTATTGTTGGGTCCTGCATGACCTGTAGGACTAGAAGCTAGGCTATCAGAGACAAATGGCTTGTGATTAATTCTCTTACTGTTAGGGGTCTCTGGACTATTAACCTTAATTTTAAGGTTAAGGTTCAGAAGATCTGGGTCATCAGAGATAGATTTATTGCTGGATTCTGCAAAGCCCAGAGGGCTAGACTGATGGCTTGAACAGGAATGAGCAAATGATTTGTGGTCTGGGGCAGTTAGGGATGACTAGGCCATGGGAATAATGTAGCAAACGGTTCGCACAGATGCCAGTTTTGGCCTCAGTAAAGGTTTGGATTGGTAGCAAGCAAACGATAAGTGCCTTTTACATTTAATTAACCCACCACCAAAAAAGGTTTCCATGGATATCTCAGATTAACAAATTTAAGAGACTTACTTCTAGTCTGTTGGAAATACAACATTGTTAAGCAAGTAACATAAGACTGGATTAATTTATCAGTTCACTAGTTCTTATTCAGTGCAAATTTTCAGGAAGCAACGAACACATACACATAAACATATTAGAGTGCAAATTTTGGTGTCACTGATAGGCCAACCCAATAATAGCAGGTCAGCACAAATCATGCAACTAATCAGAATTATTTTCTCAGTATGAGACAGGATCATAATTAATTTGTTCAATATCCTCCAGCACATAAAACCACATATCAAGAAGACACTTACAAGACAAGCTAAAGCCAGAAATTACTTTCCATGTGCAGCTCAAAATCTAGCCATGATAAAGTCACTAACAATGTGACTTCTAAAAATGGTCTAAAAATGACAGTAACCATTACCAAAAAACCAGCACAAAATAAACCAATGATCAAGAGAAAGCCTTCAAAGCAAGGTGGAAGGGTGCTACATAGCAGAAAGCTGAAAAGATTTCCACTCCCCAGCAAGGTGGGGGGTTACTACCAAAATTGCTTTGGGCAAAAGTGCTGTGTTCTTGTCAGCAGTGGCTTGTGGTACTGGACCTATTGCCAGTCACCTGACTATTTGCCATCACATTTGGCATTTATCATCATTCTCAATATTATCGTCACAAATCTAGCTAACTTTTCTGATAAGAACTAACTAGAGGGACTCAGAAGCATCAAGCACGTAGTTCACCACGGTCCTGTTGCAGTAGACAAAAGTAACAAGAACAGGTTTTCCAGTTAATCACATGACAACAATCACAACCAATTCTCAAGCAAGTACTAGGAGTGTAATGTATGTGAATGCAGACAAGATGAAGCCAGACATCTTTTGATCTCTGAGAGATACTGGTCAGACCTGAGAAAGAGAGAGATAAAAAAAATGCCTAGACCAGAAGATGAAAGGGGGAATCCACTGATTTACATGCATGGCTCGTTGGTTTTCTGGGTTCTGCTTCCTCATAGCTCTGCCTTAGACAATTGATATAAAATGATGCCACACAGGGGTGGTGCCAAATAGACCTGGAAAAGAGTAAGAGTATCTCGAAGTGTCTCAGTCTGTGACGCAGAGAAGGCAGCAGCTCTCAGATGGCGTTAGCTCACTTGGGGGCCCTCAAGGCAGTAGCAAGAAAGAGGAAGGGAAGAGGCAACTCAACTTTGTCTCTCCTTTTCCTGCTTTATTCTGCTTTTTTTTTTCATTCCTGGAATCTTTCTCCCCTTCTCTGACAGGCACTTGACAATGAGGGTATTCACTTTGAGACAGCAGTGGCACAGGGATAGGAAGCTCACAGGACCAAAGGTTGTGCCTAGGCTGAAGACCTCCCTGTGCATGCAGCTACCAGATGGCTGCCTACTCCTTCCTCTGCCTTCCTTTCGTTGCACAAGGTGAGCTGAGCAAGGCTGAGGAGATGAGCTGTGGCTCTTGGGCTGTCAACAATGGATAGTGCTACATTTCCTCTTTCAGGAGGTGTTCAAGATCATCAGCTTAAGCAAGGCTGTTTTGGGGAACAGTTATGATTGCTACGCCAGGGAAGTCAGCATAGGTAGGGGGTGCAAGGGCAGGAGACAGCAAGGAGGAGACACCCTGAGGCTTTGGGAGTAGAAATAACAGAGAAACAGGTAGGAAATGATGATGGACCAGAGGCTGGCAAGCAAAGGTTGGGAAGCAGGGGGAGAAGTAGACTAGACAGGGTCTGATCTGCTAGCATTTGAAGTTGTAAAGCTTGTTGTTAGGAAGAGATTAGTTTTTTAGAGCTATGTTTGTTATACTCAGGACAGAGGCAGTCAAGGTGGGGGGCAAAGAGTTTGCAGATGGTCAGAGAGGATGCATGCATACAGGGAAAGTATGACGAGGTAAAGGGAGCTTCAGAAAGAAGTAAGGGGGTAACAGGGACAATGTTAAGCATCTTGAAGAACTCTGCAAAGCTGGCAGCTCAGAGCACTGCTTTGAGCACTGGTTAGAGCCACATGAAAGGCTCAATATCAAAACACCATCTGACTGAGCTCTTGAGAATTCAAGGGTGCTATCAGTTCAACTTTCAGTATTGGCTGGATATGAAATCCTAATACAAACTACCACAGAAGGAAACCACTGTCCACTACACCCAAACAATTAGTGAATCTGGTAAAGGTGCAGAGCAAGATACCAAGATTATGACAAAAGTTATGGGCTGGCTTCCATCTAAGGAATGATTAAAATGACTAAACCCCTTCAGCCTAAGGGACAATATGATAGAAGTCTGTAAAATCAGAAGTGGCATAAGCATGGTAAATAGGAAACAACTACACACTGTTTCTAGTGTACAACCCAGAGGGCACTAAATGAAAAGCAGGAAGCATTTTTCAATAAAATAAAAAGGTAGCTTTTCCCTTTCTTAACTCACAGTAAATCCAGCTAACCCCTTGCCACAGGATGTTGTGGGATACCACAAGTTAAATTGCATTTAAAAATTCATGAACATATTCACAGAAGAAAAATCCATCAGAGCTATTAAAAACAAAGGCCCCATCTCTGGCTCAGGAATTACCCGAGCCACAGATTCCTGGAGCCTGAAGAGTGTTTTGAGGAAGTCTTGCTACATTTGCCCTCTGTCCACAGCCTTCCTCAGTCATCTGGCCCTGACCATCCTCATAAAAGAGATACAGGGTTAGGGATGGACCTTCAAGCTTAACCCAGCTCGTTGTTCTGAGCGAATGCAATTCAGAGGTAAAAAAAAGCTTGAATATTACTATGGAATAAGTGCCGAAAGTCCATGTGTCACGATAAATGGAACCAAGCCCAGAATTTTGGAATGCTGAGCTTTAGCCATCACTGGAAATAAGATAGGCCAGTCATGCAAACAACCATGAAAGCGCCACCGAACAATAAAGGGAAGCCAGATAGGGTGGAGGCAGGTCCTTCACTAGCAGCAATAATTCAACCACATAGTGGGAGTTTCATTTCAAAACCAATATATTTGAACATCTGTGAGACTTATGAGGCTGTAATGGGCTGGCAAGACAAGATTCCTTGTCTCTTCTGTGACTTATGTGCTTGTAATGTCTGGCCTCAGAAAATCAGCAAGTACTGGCACAAAGGACATGGTAACAACAAACATTTTAGAACGGAACATGTAGCAACCTGCGTGGAGCTTGGAGGGAGGAATCCAGGCTGCTGCCGGTCAGAGGGAGAGAAAGCAGCAGGAAAGTTGGTATGCTCTGGAGTGATGCTAGCTGCAGCTGTGGTACATCATTTTTGCTCATCTCTCTTCTACCAGAAGCTTTTCACTAGCCTTCTGATGCTCACAAAGCTATCCCAGGCTTAGTTCCTAGGCTAATACATACACTTGTAGTTCTTATCTATGCATTCTTTTGCTCTTAATTTCCTTTAGCTTAGAGAACTCTTCTTGAAATCCAGTATTGACTATTCTTCTCACTGTCCCCATACCTTCAGACCAGCTCCACCTCTTCACTTGTATTTATAGAGATTAACAATTTCCTGCCTCAGCCTCTTTTTCTACCAGACAAAGCAGGGAAAGCTGTTTTTATTTTCTCCCATAAGACAGACATAGGTTCTAGTTTAAATTCATCATTCTTCACCATACAGGGCCAGAACTGTACACAGTATACCATTCTGGGATCTCACCTACGCCTTGTAAAATAGTGTTAATACTTTCTTATCTTTACTGAAGTTATCCTTGACATAGTTTAAGAGTTTCATTTGTTGCTTCCTGGGCTCCTTCAAATGACAAAAAGATTTGTTGTCACAATGTAACTCAAAACGCCAGGCCTTTTTCCTCCTCATGGATAGGAAAATTGATGAGTTCTTAGCCTAGAGCAGAAATTTCTGGCTTTAGCTCTTTATGTGAATAACCTCACAAACAGTCCAGTCCTCAGTGTCATACAATTCTTTGTATATGATATTTGGATCTCTCCTTTCTTTTGACGGTGCTTCCTGTCTTGAAGTCAAGTGCAGATTTTGTTAGCATACAGTTAATTCAATATTGTTACTGAATTCTCTATTGTTACTGAAAATATTTGAGTAGGTAAGGACCAAAACCATCTTTCTAAATGTCTACTTGTGTTCTCTTGCCAGCTGTCCTTCACCTGTAAGTACCAGCCATACTTGCATACCCTTTTACTCACCTTGAAGCTTCACTGTTAAACCCTGTCTGTTGCCTCTTAATGACTTATATTGTCCATATATAATCTACAAGAAATTTTCAGTGAAGTACACACAGACAAAATCCACCGCATATCAAACATAGATATCAGATTATCCTGGCATGACAAAATTTGATACACCTCAGCTGCAATTTAGTTCTTTTCCCTACCGTTTCTAATTGTCCCTATCTTTAAAATATAATCTAAAATGCTGCATATTAGGGAGGTGAGCCTAGAAGGCAAGTAAATTCCCCAAATCAGATTTCCTCCCTTTCAACAGCACTAAACTTGTGCTTTCAATTTACTAGAAATATGAAATATAATTTCATAGTAATGTGTCATTTACTCTTGTTAGTTACCTGGCACCAGCCCTTTTATAGATTTATTAAGTTACTTTCCCTTTGACCCGCAATTTCATGTGACAGTTCTTTCAACATTCAGAAGTGGAGATTACCTGCTCTCCTCACATGATCATAGTAAGCATTTTGAATTTTGCTTCACCTCATTTTGTTTTCTCCAAATCCTCATTCCTGTTTGTCATCCTGCCCATCACCACCCTTATTTGAAAACCAAGGTAAAATATTTGCTCACTTTTTTGGGGGGTTGTATTTTGAGAGTCAAATCCCTGCCATATCTCTAGTTCATATAGCATTCCAATTTCATCTCTTTTCTTCTCTTCTTCTCTTTCTATAACCGAAGAACTTCTTGCTGCTTGCTTTAATTTTCTTCTCAAGGTTCAACTCAGTCTGATTCCTGGCAGTTCTCACTTAGCCTGTATACTTCCTGACATCCAAGACATAGCTTTCTTTGCTGGTTGATCCTTTTTTCCATCCCTTGTAAGCTCCCTGCTTACTCTTAATATCCCCTTTGAGATGGTTATTCATGCAGTTAGGGCTGGGGCCCTCTTGGTAAGTCTTTTCCACCCACCTTGTTGGGATCCAAATTACGGATAGTTTTGTACCTTTGACTTGAGAAATTCCAAACTTCCTCCACATTCAAATCCCTGTATTTTTCATGCCAGTTGACTTCACTAACCAGTTCCCTTAAAATTTATCATATGGTTATTTCAGGGTATATAACATTACATAGTCCTTTATATGTTTAAAACACAAGTACCGCTAACTTCAGTTGCAGCTGTGAATGCTCAGCGCTTCTGCAAAACAGACCCTAGAGTCTCCTGTCAGGACCCCAGAAATGAGGAACACACAATTAGTGACCACCTGTGGAAAAGTGTGATGCCTGGCAAGGCACAGGGACCGAATGGTAAAGGGAAAGGGAGAGAATCCAACTCTGTGAGCCAGTATTCAACTATTGTAGCTGTATGACTTGTTCTTTTTCTTCCGACAGCTGCCACGTTCCATCACTATATATCTCACAAGCTTTTGTAACAAATGAAGCAAGAGTATTAAAGGCAACACCTTGCCCCAGTACTCATTCCTGATTCACTCTCAAAGCAGGTCAGTGAGTAAATGGCCCGTGGAGAAAAAATACCAAACAAAACCCCAAAAAACAGCATGCCTTCAATTTAAGATGGTATCACAGAGCAGATCTGTGGAACAGGGCAGGGAAATGTAATCATGATTGCAAAGTTCAGAGTGCTTTGGAAATTTGCAAACTTCCAGGTGTTTAAGTGAAGCTTTAATAGTACTCTCAATATGTATTTTTCTGTACATTTTGGCTTGTTTTTTATGTTTCTTGAAAGCAAAGTGAAAAAACAGAAGTTCCATCATGTAACTGCTTGTAAGCACTGCACTGTCAACCATATGAATTTTCCACACAGATCTAAGTAATTTAATTTAATGGAGTAGCTTATAGCAATAGGTTGTTGACCTCTTTATTGGCAACACTGAAGTGGGATGACACACACTCTGGTAGCATTTAAACAGACTTTTTTTGACAGCAGGGGAACTGTGAGAGGACCTAAATACCACATGTACTACTGCATGTTCCTCGGCTATTTGTCTACCCCACGTCAGCGTTACCCCTCCTGTCTCACCTTCTCTGACACAGCATTGCCTTCATTAATCTCTTCCCTGCTGCTGCCTCAGGATCTAAATTTCATCTTTCTCATGAAAACTTTCCACTTGCTGCTCCCAGCACATCTCTCTCCTTGCCTAAAAAATCTGAGTCCTCTGGATGCTTACGCACAGTGCCTTTTCTTCTCCCAGTCCTAGTCTTATTGTCCAGACAGCATGAATTCCCATTTTACATTGCAGCTCCTCATCTACTCAGTCTTGCTGTTCTATGACAACTACCCTGACCATTCACCTTCCTTGTTGCCATATCTCCCTTTACCATGGTCCAACATACAGGATATATACAGTCTTTGTACCTACCTTCTGTTTGCTCTCAAATCTTTATCCAGACAGTGAGTTCCAATTTTTCCCCCTCTTCATGACTGAGACTTGTCTTTAGCACACCTCTCTCTCCCTCTCTTCCTTCCCCTGCCCAGCTATATTCTAATACTCTTCATTTCCCAACCAGAACGAGGTTCTTCCATCTTCTCATCCACTGTCACTTCCCTTCTTTCTGGTGATTCCTGCTCTCTCTATTATTTTCCCACCTGACCCATTGTCCCTTTTCTCACATAGTTTCTTCTTAATCTCAAGAACATCTCGTGGCAGTGATTGTGACACATCAGTTTATACATTCAGGATCATAGGATTTGTTTTAATCAATTTAAGATGTTTTTATTTTATGCTCAATATATGTCCCAATCTGCAGATAATACTCCGATGCTTGGTGTTAGATTTATGTGCATCAAATCCTCTACTTTCCTCTTAAGTACTCTTCCCATTCTTTCTCCCGCCTTTCACTAAGATGGAAACAACTCAGACTCTCAGCCACACAGGAAAAAAATGTTTTACTTCTCTTACGTGACCTATTATAGTGAAATAAACTTGAACAGAACAGCAAGAATGGAAAGTTGGACATCTTCTAAATATATAGATGAACTAAGGTATTGGGAGAGAAAGAGAGGGAAATATTTTGCATAGGCAGTTTACAAACCCACAGCACTCTTAGAAGCGACTACTGTTCCATGGATACAGCTGAACCGAGAGCGGGCTGCTTTCTTTGATAACTCTGTGTTTCAAACCAAATAACTCACCTCATACCAGTTTCTAACACATTTTAAGATACATTTTATTTTCACATGGGATGCCTTGCAAGTGCTGTCACACTAACTGGGGTGAGAGGTGACAGATTGCAGCATTACTCAGTCTCATTCATACTTGCCAGCCAGAATTAGCTTCAACAGTGCCACAACCAATACTAGATTTAGTGCCTTTCCCAGACTTTGAGTTTCCCTTCACATACAGACTGCCTATTTTGGCTTCCCGTGTAGTATGAGTTGGTATGAGGAACCCCAGGTTTGGAGCTAGCATGAACAGGGGAAAAAAAAAAAAACCCAGACAAAAAGCCCAGCACTCATTTAAATATGCACTATGCTGCCAGGTAACATACCTACTGACCACAGGCTCTGCATACTGTGAAATGACACTATCTCAGCAGAATGCTGCTTCTGCAGCGTCCTGCCATGTCCTAATGAAGACAGTCTGCCAGAGAACAAAGATTAGCCGTGTCTGAGACCTCGATGGGTCAATTCAATCCAGCAAATTCAAAGGCATGTTGGGTGGGTAATTCCGGAGCAGACTATTACTATCACTAATGTAAGCCACACGGCAATATTTCACTGCCAAGGCTTTCATCTGGTGATAAAACAATGTCTCAGGAATATAACACCAGGAGAGACAAAAAACAAAAGCAAAAGTATCTCCGTCATGCAAACGCCGCCCCCCGCCCCCAATGCTGTAATGGTGAGAGTTGTTTCAGAGCGTTAAAATTGGGGTTGAGGGGAGTTTTCTTTTCTAATCAGCTTATTTAGAAGTTAAAATTGTCATTCTGTTCTGAATATATAACTAACTGAGCAGGAACTTAAAACCTCAAGCTCTGAGTACCCTTGGATGGAGACCAAGAAGCCTGAACACTATATCCATGCAGCTCTGATTAGCTAGTTCCATGCCTGTACGGAGAATGAGGCATGTTTCAAAACCATTTGAAATGGCTCTTTCAGTGCTGTGCTCCAACATAGGTTAACCACCTGAGAGGTGAAGAGTGCCAGACCGCACTACAAATTTTGTTCTGAAGCAGTGGCTAAGTGGAGACTTGGTTTGTCTGGTTGGCTAAGCCAAAGACCTGGGAAATGCATCAGCAGGAGCCATCTTCAGCCTGGTTTTCAAACATACCTCCTCCCCTTAGAAGCGGGGTTAATCAAAATCGGGCCAAAGTTTGTTTGCAAGGTTTGTGAACCTTAACAAACCATTTCCTCAACAGACCATCCTGGTCTGAATTTTGAGTTCATAACGAAAACTGAAACCTGGCCGGTGTTTGGTGGTTTGGGATTTGACAGAGAGCATTTCACATGGCCCTAGTTATTGGCTAAAGAAATACAGTGTGGCTGTGTCTACAAAAGAGAACTAAATCCCTGAAAACTGGATTGGTAAAATAGCAAGTGTTATTAGGAAAAGTATAATGTGCAATGGCAGCCTAAGTATTTCTGTGGTGGTTTTCTGCAAAAAGCCCATAATTAGGATGGATTTGGCACCATTTCAACTGCACTATCCTTTAATTGTCTAGCCCACAGCTTTCATCACAACTACCTGAAGATCTGGCTTTTGGCTGAGTGTGAGGATCTTCCAAGAGTCCAGGGTAACTGTGGAAGAACAGTCAGTACTCCTGGGAAAGAAACATAAATCTCTGATAGGTCTGCTATAGCTTCAGGAAGGAAGAGAACCTTTGACATAACGGCCCATACACTTCTCTTACAGCCAGCATTACACAATGTTTGTAAATGGTGCTCATGAACTGAAGCACAGATTTTGTCCACAAATGGTAACAGACAGGAAAAACTGCATAAATCCTTATGTCTGACGTGAAATATAACTCATAAACAAATGAAATGTCAATTTTTCAGTGTGTGTAAAAAAACCTCATACCTGGCATAACAGTGGAGATCATCCTGTGAAACAGGCCTGTGGATATTATGGACTCAGCACTTTTCCAGCTGTTGCTTGACAGAGACAATGAGGGCAACGGACATTATTAGCCTCAATCAATTTGGAATCAAGCTTCTAGTTCTGATAGAGAAAAAACAAAGAGGTGTATTTCAGACTCAAATACAGTTATGTATTTTTCTGACTCCAGCTTTATAAGGTACATTGAAAAGAATTCTCCCTCTCTTCCACCATTAGTTTAGGAAGTACACTGAAATTATATGGACCGAAGGACTGACAAAAACAATTTGGCCACGGCCAGCAAATGAAGGACATGGAATATAAGCCAGATGGGCTGGTGTAAATCAGCGTTGTTCTCTGGGTTTCACTGAGGTTAGAGACAACCAGATGATGATTTGCCTCTATATTAGCCCAGGGAGGTGGTGGATTCACCATCCCTGGAGGTGTTTAAGAAAAGGGTAGATGTGGCACTTAGGGACATGGTTTAGAAGTGGTTTTTGTCAGGGCAGGTTAATGGTTGGACTTGATGATCTTAAAGGTTCCTTCCAACCTCACCGATTCTATGATTCTATATCCTTATGCTGATGCATGCGGATGGAGTCTGATGTGTAACTCTCCCAAACAGGGATGGGATTTAAGTGCATAAATCTTTATGCATCATGATGAAATATATCCCATGAAAAAATCAGACTTCTATTTTCTGTTTGTGTCATAAAACTTAAAAGAAGTGAAAATTTTAGCTGGGAGGGAACTTTTATGACCTAGTTATAAATCTCTGCGAGGAGTGGTTTGCTATTGAAACACTGACAAACTCTCAAGAACAGTGCAAGTGGGCGCGCCAGTAACATCCCCTCCAAATTCTGCTCCAGTGCAGTCAGTGTGTCTCATGCCAGCATTTAGAGTCCACAATGAAATAACCAGTACAAAGAGAGGAAAATAGTCATTTCTGAATTACTGTCCCTCTTCAGAAAATAACCACAAAAACTGGGTAATTTTGTTACTAGAATGTTGTGGTTCATATGTTCTAACAAGAGACTGTCAGAGAGAAAGCAACATATTCCCTCCTGTATATGTAAACAGGAGAAGGGGAGGACTAAGAAATTGGTTACAACGGTACTGGTGTGACAAAGAGAAAGCATTCTGTGTTATGCTTCGAGACAATTAAATGTTTTTTAGATTCCTCTTTGTCTCTTTCATAAGACTGTTTCATAATTTTTTTCCCCCTCTAGGTCTGTTTCATTGCTACTTAAATCTTATTTCTGTTTTTTTGATTTTCCTTTTTTTTTTTATTATAGACATGAAGCTTAATGAATCTAACCAAAGCTTTTTAAAAATTCTCAATGTTAACGTCTTTATCATATCAAGGCACCTTGATCAATGAATCAGTCTTTTTTTACAGTTTGTCTCCTGTGCCTTTCCCTGACCAAACTGCTCGTAAGACAGAATAACATTTCTGTTTTATAATCCCACTGATGGAATTAATGACTATGCTTATTAATTAGGATTATTGGAATTTCCCGTCTTTCTGTTTCATAGTAGCACTCCACCTCTGCTTGCCAATCATAATTATAACTACTGACTCTATCACATTTTGCTTTTTCAAATGAAATAAAATGTTTGGCTTGGCCCTGTGCCAAGAATGGGGTCATTCCCAAACTTGTAATAACATATCCTTAGCTGATGTTTCTTAGTAACATGTGTAAATAGGAAAAAACAGTTGCACTGCGGGGGTTTAGCTTGGCCACATGTGACTACAGTTAAAGAACATGGGAAGAAAATCAGTGGTCTTTCCATGATAGCTGTCCAGTTCAACAATGAGCACACTGCACAGAGACAGAAGTGCAGACATACGCAAAGTTAACCACTTTCTTTGCTCACCAGGAACCTAGTGCAGTACCTCCCTTCTTTGCTACGAACCAGCTGTGCAACCTCTGCCTGGAGCTGAGATGAGAAGCTGAGCCTCAAAGATGAGTCTAGCAAAAACACGGTGAAGTCTACCAGAATATTCCTTCTGATATCTTCTATTTACCTCTGGCAACACTAAGCTTCTGTTGCAATTAGACACATCTTGGGAATGACATTACAAGTGGTTTCTTGGTAGCACCCTCTGGATGAAAGAAGAATGATAGATGTCACTAGGAAAGATGGGCTAAAGCTGCGAAGCTTGGGCCACGGTTTGTATCTTGGATAAGCCAAGATGTTTGAGATCAAGGGTTTTGCTCTGACCGTTACAAAAATGGGCTGCCCTTCAGTTTGGCTCAGACTTTGAAACTCCTAGCAACTAAAGTTCAGGAACTTGTGAACTGAGGGTATTCAGATTCACAGAACAAACTTGCCCCATGCTTTGCTGCAAATTAAGATTTTATGGAAACAGAAATTTGATATGGAAATAATATATAAAGCAGCAAATACATTGAACATGTGAAACTATCCAAAAATTGTTTTTCCTTCCAGAGGCCCCAGTGACTTTCATTGTTCAGATTTCTACTGATTGTTTCAGATTAATTGGGTTTAATGTAGGCATTCTACAGTGCAAACAACTGGAGGCCGAACATTGCTCTTAGGATAAAAAGAAAGAAACTACTGTCAGTGCAAAGCAATTCATCTAGCAGCTACCCCTGTATAGCGACAGGTCTGGTAGAGGGACTGCCCAGCTCTACATGGGGCATACAAAATCTTTCCTCATGCTGACTCTGTTCTTTCAGGATCAGTTAGATCCTCAGCCTTGTAGAACTACCCACCCTCCTGTCTGAAACCCATAATCGGGGAAAGCTGGAGACCACACATCATACCTTCCCCCATCAAGGGCCAGGTGCCTGTGCAGAAGTATGAAACCAGCATTTTGAAACCGCTGTAATCAGTCTGAGATGGAATTTGGCAACGCAGAAAATAACAGGTTGGCAAAGTAAGAAAAATCCCAGGACTGTAAACTAAACATGTTTAAAAGGAGTTTTACCTGAGGTTTCCCCCCCCCCTGCCCTTCCAGTGTCATGATGTCTCCATTTGCAAAGCAATGTTTATTGCTTTGCTGCTGTGCATAGGGACAATATAACCCTGATCTGCCCAGGAGATTTAAACGCAGGGACACCATATACTTTTCTTCATTACAAATTTCTCTTTGACTCTTAGTGACTTGAGTGACTTCATCTAAAGATGATCGAGTGCAACAGGACTGTGTTTCCAAGGCCAAATGAGTACACCGTGTACTGGGAGGAATCCTTCGTGTGTGGTTTGGTGGTTACGGCAGGAAACTGGCAGACACGGCTCTTGGGAATTGACATTTGCTGAGACGCTGGTGTGCAGCAAAGCAGATTCAAGACAGGTGGAAAATGAAGCCACAGCAAACAAAAATGATGTGCTTGGATTATCATTCCTACAGTGCCATAGGACACGAAAGCACAACCTCTCGACTGGTCCTGGATGAAATAGTGAATATTTTGTTTTTCACATAAGCCCCGCAGAACTTTAACATAATTTGTATAGAAGCAGGTGTCCCCTTTATTTTTCACATACTATAAAGTTTCTCATATGGGAAACTGGAAAGTAAATCCAGATCTTGGCCCGGGCTGTGGTGGTTGTTTTTTTTTAATCAGTCTGCTGGCACAAAGGAATTGCAAAAATGGTTTAGCAGGATATCCAAATGTTTCCCTGTTGTGGGTCTACCAATGGGAGTTAGCTGGAGATCCATTTCAGTCAAGGCAAGCTAGGGTAAGCATGAGGCCAAGCTCATTTTCATGCGAGGTTGATCTGTGGAGAACAGACCTACAACCACCATTGCCAAAGAATCTCAAAATCTCTAAAATTTTTCACATTCTCTCTCCGCTCCTCTTCTTTCTTTCATTCTTTCATATGTCAGATCCAAACTTTCTCTTGCTGCATTACAGACTCCATATTTGTTACAGTAAAATTGAGATGTCATACAAAACTATGCACTGCACCATCTGAACATAAGAGACAGTGGGAATAATGCCCAAAATCTCACTGGGTTAAAAGCAGTAACAACAGCTGGAGTTATCTGAATTTCCCATATTCAGTGGATGCCAGTGAAGATGATGTATATTACACGGTGTGAACACTGTAAATATAGGTACCATGATGTTAGAATGGGAATTGTTATGCTATTAAATTGATGACAAAAGTCTCAGAGTGAGTTAGTAAGGGTGCCCAGCATAAGCTGCAGGTTCCCAGGCAGAATCCATTTATGTTGAGTGCTTATTCCCTAAATACATCGTGTGTCTCTCTCGCTACGTAGCGGTGTGTTCTCCCAGAGGCACACACAGCACTCCTGACTTTTTGGAGGGTGCAGATATTTTATTCCAGCAAGGCTGGACCTAGCAATCTATTCAAAGTCCACTATAGTTGGAAGGAACTAAAGCAGGAAAACAGGCATGATTTGCTGTGATGGTTTATATACCTTTTCTCATAGAGCAGACTCTTCACATGTACATAATGACATTTCTTCGTGTAATGGCCCTGTTGCTGGTACATACACAGCACTTTCACATGAGAGAAGGATAAAGACCGCATGAGAGAGGTTATGGCACATATAAGTGGCAAAGTAATGTCAGGAGCTATATTACCTGTCTGTCACCTTTATCTTTCTTTTGCCATCATGGAGACTGTGGTATAGCCAATTCATGTTACTACCTTAAAACTTGGAATTCAAACATGATTTTAAAGGAACTGTGTAATTCTATTACAAGGAGATATTCAGTGTTTAGATAGCTGCTTGGCACTTGACACAGACATCTCTGAACAGACAGGAATAAAATAAAGGCTCATATGTAAAATACAGAATGAATCAATGATGTTTTCTCTGACTGCTGTGAAACGCTCATTTAACCTTGACCAGAGATGCTGGAAAAGAGCCTGTGTGAAATTAAAGCAGCAGAGATCACGGCCAAATCCTCAGCTGGTAAAACTGTCAGAGCTGGACTGAGGTAAATGGTGTTAAATCCCCACTATCAAATGGGACAGTCCATGTTACATCATCCAAAAAACACTTTAAAATATGAGAAGCCAGCTAGCAAGCTCAAGAAGAACAAATGGTTTACAGTGCAGGAAAAGCTCCCATTCATTAAGTAAGGGTCAAGCATATGGGCCAGTGAACTTCCCTTCATTTGATCAATTATGCTTTAAAAATCAAATGAAAACCATTCTTAAGGATACGTCAAACAGTTAAAGCCACAAGAATGTCCCATGGTTGGGTAACAGTAAGGCAGTAAATCAGATCTTTTTGTAGGCCTAGCGAATGCAGGACAAACAATAACAAAACAGACAATGGCAGCAGAGCTGTATCATTTGAACCGGACACTGTAACAGATATATACTGTGTTTTGCAAAAGCAGCACAATAGCATGTTGCTGAGAGCACACAGAAAGGTTAAAAAAAAAAAAAAAAGAAAAAGAAAAGTTCTGGCTTTTTTCCACTCCCAGTCACAAAAAAAGCCATGAGGAAGTTGAGATACGAGGACATGGTTGCTTTCAAACAGGTCACTCTGCTACGTGAGGTCAGCAGTACTGCTGCTATTGACTTCATCTGAAGCAGGTTTTGGCGCACTGGTTTTAATTTATCACATTACTGAAGTTGTACACTGATATAAATCCACACCAGAGCAAAATTGGAATAATGCTGTAGTTAATCAGGCCTAATGAAACAACGGCCCTCTAGGTCAGAAATGCAGCTGTATCTCTGAAGTTAGGATTAATACACGCTCAACTTTGAAATAGGCTGAAAGGATTCTTGCTATGGATGTCATAGATCACATCCAGAGAGGCTAACCAACACAACCCTCAGACCTACGTGATCTGGAAAAAAAAAGCCACACAAAGAGATGCAAATCAATAATTCCAGTGATCCACCTGACCAAAGAAGTTCCATTGGCTAAGCACTAAAAAAAAAATCAGCTTGATGATATGGATGAAGCCTAACACCACAAATAGCTGCAGATTCCTAAACCTCTTCTTGCAGTCTAGGCAATAAAAGCGCAATACTTGTTGCACATATTACTGAAGAGGAGGAATGATATACATGTGCCACCTGCCCAACATCAAACAGAGCATTCATACATTCTGAGCAACCTGCAGATATATTTTAAAAACTCATTGATGAACCATATCTACATTTCCAGAACAATATCTACATATCCAGAAATTATAAGATGTTTAAAATAAATTCTGCTGAGTTAAGTCAATATTAATCTTCCCCTAAGACAGTCTAAAAATCAGTACCAGATATCGCTGAGGAATGAAGAAAGTGATGGATTTGTAATGGCTGATGATTTAGTTTACAAGAGAGGTTTGGTCATATTGAAAGACACAGATAATTTTTCCATATAATAGAGAGGCATAACGCTGAACTGAAATCTGGTTGAACAGACACCATCTACCCAGGAACTGAAACCAAGCAGAAAGAGTTGATTTACAGCAGCAATTCCTTTCACTAGCTCAGGCATTCCCTTGCTCCGGCACACTCCGTATCATGCCTATAGCTTATTCCTACAGCAGTATGCTGACTCCAGCCTCAGCAATCCCTGCCTGGGGTATTTTCACCCACAGTCGCAATCACCCAGTCTTCTGTCCCCTGGCCTATGCTCACATCCCGGCATGTGAATGAGGTCACTCATGGAATCCGTGCTTGAAATGCTCACAAGTCATTGACTGGTGCTCTTTGCCCTGCAACACATAGTGCTCTATGGCTGTGAGAAGCAGGAAGCAAACGCATCACTTTGAGAATGACAGTAATTCCCACTAACTTCAGTTCAGGGTAAATTAGGCAGGAATGTTCTGCACTTTACTGAAGATATTCCTGTAAAAAGTAACATTTGTGTAACATTAAGAGATACATATAAACAAACATTTAGCCACCAAGAATTCTGCTCATTTATTTTAAAATATTTTTGCTTGACCAAGCTACTTTCTTCTTTATGCACCTCTCACAGGAATGTGTACTTACTTAGTGCAAGAAGGGCAGTAATTTATTTATACTAACATCTCTCCACAGCACTGTAGCCATCATTTACTCCTAAATGGAACACAAATACTAAGCCTGTATTGATATAGAGAATTTTGGCACGTTGTTTCAAGCTTTACAGATGTAGCATAATACTTTACTTATATAAATTAATTGCATTTTAATTGAAAACGTATTTTACAAACATTTTTGTCTTTAGCTGCAACTAGAACACAGATATGAAAGATAATTTGTCTTCAAGATGGGTCACATGCTTAGCAAGGCAATAAACAGATCTCCAGATAATTTGACTTCAGGATGGGTCACATGCTTAGCAAAGCAATAAACAGATCTCCACCAACTGAAAATAAAGCACATTCCTTTTCATTCTGCAGAGTCAGAAAACTATCACAGAGATATATTTCTCCCCTCTAGTTTTGTATTAAATAAAATCCACTGTTTTATAAGGACAGAGTAAGCAAACAGCATTTAAATCCCCAGAATTTTGGTATTTTAGGAAGAAAAGAATGAACAGAACCTTGCAGGAGAAATATGATGATTTCAGCAGCTTAGGAAAAACACAGTATCGCAGGTATGGAAAAAAGCTAGCAAAGGGCAGGGCAAGTTTTGTTTCGGCCTGGGATATATACTTAGATAAAAGACATGATAGTTCCAAAGAACACAAATGAAAAAACCCGATTCAAGTTAATGAAATGACAGACTATGGGAAAAGCAAGAGAGAATTTGACCTAAAAACCTATTTCTTAGAATATGATTCCTACTCTAAAATTCAAAGAGAAGCCAAAACTAATAAACAATTAGTACAGTGTCGATGTTTATGCATATCAAATCACGATGTGCAAGGCGAAACGTATCAGCAGTTCAAGTTACTGAGTGAACACCCAGCGAGGTATATCAGTTGCTCAAAACATTCACAGGGCAACGCGACGGCTGAGAAAGTCCGCAGCAACTTCAGTCCCTTAAGGACAGCACAGACGGCCAGTAAAGATGTGTGTCAGGATCCAACTGGATCTTCAGAGTACACCGCTGAGCAGAACTGGTGTCGTCAGCATTGATCCCACTGAATGTATGAATATGGGTGTTGCTGTTCAGAAGGTCATAAATACCTAAGTATATAAATTGTGTATTTACAGCTGTGTTAAACAGCAAAGGAAAAAAAAATTCAGTGAGGAATGACACACAGAAAATCCCTCTCCAGCCTGACACTCACAGTCACAATGCCAAGCCAGACTATCCGCCTGGGAGCAGACCAAAGATGCCTCAAGTTAGGAAGAAACATACGATGGGCTTAGGCTCTCAACCACGGACAGTGGAGATGGCTGTCTCACCTGCCCGTGTGGGATACCAGTGGCATCCCAGCTAGCCATCGGTGCGAAGGAAGGGGGAAAACTGGCCTCTCATTGCAACAGAGGGGGATCACTTGTGGTAAGGGCCCTGAAGTACAATTCAGCAGACAGGAAGGAGTTCATCCCTATTTTAGCAGAGGCGTAATGCAACAATGACCTTTGCTGAGACCTAGACTTACTGCTATAAAACTGGTAATAAGAGCTCTAACAGCTAAGAGGGTGTGTGAAGGGCACTGCAGACATGTTTGCACTCTCATGCCCCCCACCCATCTCACACAGCCAGCTGAGTCTCAGGAGATGGTGGCAACTATCAAAAGACTAGGTTTTACTAGCAATGGAGGAAACAGCTCATATAAATAAGTCCCTTTCACATCTTTACCAAACACTCAGAAAGAAATGCTGCGAACTGAACCATTGCTTTAATTTATTTCAATAAGTTTTGACTTAAATTCTCCACTCTCCATGTGCAAGTGGCAAAATGCCAGGAGGAACGGGCTTGGTTGTTGTGATGTGGTTCTTCTGGGGGATATTCCGGGTAAAATCTGTTCGCTCTTCCAAAGACTCCCTTTGATGAAAAAATGAGTCTCAGGTGTTGCAATAAGCAACAGCTATGACAGTGAAACAGAAAAAAAGTATGCGGTGTCAAACATTACACTAACGACTTCAAGTTGTTGCCATCTGCTTTCTGTATCCTGATCTGAGTAAAACAAGTGTAGTGATTGCAGTCCTGTTCCTGCGGCACAGAAATCTCCGCAAAAAGCACCACTGCAAACCACTCTTGCTACACCTGGTAGGGGGGATCAAGTATTTAATAGACATTATCTAAGGTCACCTCCAGATAAACCTCCTTCAAAACAGGTTAGAGGAACAGCAGAGGGATGATGAGGGAAAATGTACGTTAAGCATGATTTTCCTTTTGAGTACACAGTTGAGGTTGGGTTTGCTTTCTGTTAGCCAAGGACAACAAAAGCCATAGCTGTGTGATAAACTTTTTTTGAGCAAGCTGGACAGAAATGCCCTTTAAAATTAATCTAGAGGGGAATAAAAACTCTTTCACTTAGCAACAGCCTCTTAGTCCCTCGGCCCTTCTGAAAGCCTATCCTTCCAAAAGAGGTGCCTCTAGTCCTCTCTGTTCCTTTTGGGCTGTCAGCTGGGAATCGTAGCTCTCGGCTAATTTCCAGTATTTGGGTACTGTTTTGTTATACAGCGGGACCAGCTATTCCCATGGGTCTTCAAGGGGCCACATGCACTGTTACACTTCTTTATCCCATGCTGTCAATATAAGACTGTCTGCATTTGCTGCAACAGCAAGAAAATTACTTTTGAAAGAAAAATGCTTCCCCTG
>VXBO01012700.1:428519-455558 GCA_013400135.1 Rhinoptilus africanus
CCCGCCGTGTTTTGGACCATAAGTAGAACCTTGTGTCCCAATGGCCATTTTGGGAGCTGCTGGGCATGGCTTTGTGTGAAATTTCAGGACACAGAGATCCTTGAGCGATCAGATCTGATACGACTTCAATCCGCATCTGAAGAAGTTTAACACATCTCAGATCTTTCTGACAGCGCTACAGTTTTTGCTGAGATGAATGAGAACATTTTACTGCTAGTTTATATCCTTTCCTGAGGAAGCTCAGAAAGAGAAGCCAAAGCTTTAATTCTTCTAAGCTATTCTTTTTATTTTTCTTTTGATACACATTTTTACCCATAGGCATCTTAGTTGCTAGCTGTACTTGCCAGTCCCACAAGCACTTTGGAACCCTTCTCAAAGGAAGCTTCTTCCTCGTCATTACCAAGACTCTGTTTGCAGAGAGCTCACTGAACAAAACACATTCATCTTCAGCTTCTCCTTACTGTCTTTTCTACTTACACCTTCCGCAAGTTTTTAGGGTATGTGGAATACTACCCACAGCACTGCAACATGCGTAGTCTGATTGCTGGGAAAGGAGGGCTGTCTGAGTGCCCCTCCTCTGGGTTATTAAATACCATAACCAAATCTTAAGTACTGTGCTGACATGAACTTCACAAACACAAAAGAGAGACTCACAGGTCGGTAAAAGCTGCAAGGATCTTGAAGAGCACATTCCCACACCCTAGGCTAATATCTGTGCTCACAAGAAAATCTGTTTGCTTCTGTTCCTGCCTTGAGTAAAGAGGGACAGAAACAAGATTAGCGCTATGATCCACAAGTGAAGTACAGAAATGCTCTACAGGGCAAAGGAGTGGTAGGATAAGCGCTACAATAGACAAGCAGGCTCAGTCAGCACATTGTTGCAGGCAGATGACATGCCAGCAGAAGACAACAGCAGTCCCAAGACAATTGTGGCTGGCCCACAACCTCAGTCTGTGTCAACTCTGTGGCCTGTAAGCCAAAGGTTTGCTTTTTTCCCCACTCCCTTGCATTCCATATGGCATGTCCAGCCTTACACAACTACAGACTTCTCCCTGGATCTTTGAGTGAGTGAAATGAAGTCGGAAGCAGATTCCAGATAGCAGCAGACAGTACGTTAGATATTTGATCTGAGAGCTGAACAAGGGCAAAGGCTGCTCTACCTCTGAAGAACACTCCTGCCTCATTCAACCCAGCTTCCTTGAACGTCCTGCACATGTGACAAAAATCTGTCCAAGAACAGAGCATTTCCCTTTTCTCACCATCCAGGTACTTTTTCACAGCTATGTAGAAGTTCTTCCTTTTTCCTTATGCTCCCAGTCTTTTCTGGTCCCTGTGGTAAATGACTGTGATTCTCCATGCAGTTCCTATCTTGCTGGAGTTCATCACTTACAAAAGACTGAAGAATCCCTTGTGGAATAGCTTGAAAGAAAAAAAAACAGTCTCCACTGGATTACAGCTCACTGAACACATGAGAAGGTATTTAAATGAATGAAAATTATACTTACACACAGACTGTTCTGCAAAATCACTGCTTTCACTGCTTTCACTACTCTAGGTACTGTGCCTTTGTAAGTTATGCATCCTCTAATAGTGGTCATGGTGTCAAAACGGTGTCAAAACATACATTATTTCTTCTCAGCCAAGAAATCAATTATAAGGCTGCTCCTGAAGAATGCCCATATATGCCAGCATACACATATATGTAACCATCATTGAATTCCTCAGATTAACTGGCTCGAGGTCTCTGCTAACAGCACAGTCTGTTAGAATCAAGTGTTTGTAAGAGATGAGAAACGATATTTGAAAATGATGCTTCTTTCACAGGGACAGAGCAAGACTAAAGGGCAAAGCCAGGCTAATGCTTATCTCCACATACCAGGAGAGAAGCTGGCAATGGAGAAGATGCGAGATAATTCAACCTTTCTCCTGGACACTAAACAACACAGCTAAAAAAGGAAACACTTTCATCGAGTGGGGAAAAGGGGTAGTAGAGAGTCTGGGAAACTTGACTAGGCCAAGTTTTGAGCGCTCAGCAACAACCTACACACAATATGGGATTCTACCCACGTATACCAAAGTGTAGGAGAAAGGCGGGCCCTTTCCCTTTCCCTTTCCCTTTCCCTTTCCCTCCCCCCCATCAGGGAGACCCGCGCCAGGAGAGGGCGCTCGAACACCAACCAAGTGCGGGGAACTGCATTAATCAGCACTTCCAGCTAATTAATGTTCCGATTAAAGGCTCGGCTTTTGCGGGGATTAGCTGGCTCGCACTCAGAGGCAGATGCAGGCAGAAGAGAGGTGGTCAGGGCGCAGGTTACAGGCGCGCTGGAGTGAAGCGACTGCAGTTTATTTGCAGAAGTTTCTGGTTTTTGCTTTCCTTTTTTACCATGCAGGCCAAATTCTTTGCCGAAGGGAAATGTCCATCTTCCCCAAGGCAGGAATTGAAAAACATGAGTCAGGCAGGGGAGCAATAAGGCTATATCATACTTTATTCCATTCCTGGGGACTGTGAGTTTCCTTGCTGAATCTACTGCTACCCCTTTCCCAGTGTGCAGTAGCTACAGGGATGGGCACACTGGGAAGCCACAGCTGCTCCTCCAAGAGTAATGGTCTGCTAGCTCCTGTCCTCTTGTTACTCTCTCACACCCCACCGCTCCCCTAGGCCTGGCATATCTCCTGCACAGCAGGAGACAGCCAAGGGGTTTCTGCAGTGCAGAGCCCACATCCCTCCCACCTATAGTGCCAAGCTCCGGCTTCCTGTAGTGCCCAGGATGCCAGAAGCATCCCTCGAATACCTGCATCAGGGACTAAAATGCAAAAGACCCTTGCCCCATGGGCTCCTCCAAACCCATAATCTGATGCATGAGGTTTCACGTACCAGGCAGAAACAGGGACATCCTTGGGCCCCCTGATCTAACCCTGAAGCCGGGTCTGACTTCAAAGTTGGCCTTACTCTGCACAGGAGGTAGGTCAAGAACTTCCAAAGATTCCTTCCAAACCAAATGGTTCCGTGATTCTTAGTGCTGGGTAAGTACAGATAAAACACCCTTATTCCCATTTAACACCACAGAAGCAAAAGGCACAGACAGGTAAGTCAATTTGGACCACATCACACAAGGACTAGAAGAGTTTTATGTGGAGCCAGCCGTAACAGGACCTGTAAGATGACAGCCCCAGCAAATCACTGCCTCCCTCTCTACACTATCCTGTTAACACTTCTTTTAAAAACTCTGTAAACAGGAGGTGGGATGGCTGACATTAGAATAGATAGGGGTTACTCTCCTAGATTCACTGTACATATGAACATCTACAACTTAACTGATGATGTATATCCATCCAATAGGAAAATACGGCATTTGCTGATGGGAGAACTAGAAAATATCTCATTTGAAATGATCAAGAAATTGCTTTCAATGCTACCAGGAAAAGGATTGTCACATTTTGTCATTGCCACAGCTCACTGGTCTATGTCTGCAGGCTCACTCACTCCTTTAAATTGCAACACCATAAATCCAGAACTGGTTTATTGAATTCCCTGAGGCTTAATCAGACTGCTTTTATTGCAGCCTGGTAAGACAACTTGCATTTAGCTATCAATTTGATTTGATGGTATAGGTGTATTTTTTAAGAAGAATGTTCTCCATGCTTAAACTTCCTTTTAAACCATTATCAGTGTTACAAGGGGCCAAATTTAGCTCAAAAGTGGGTTAACATATAATAAACAAGTTGCTTTTACGTTGTCCCTGCAACTGCTCTGATATGGTGAGAGGATAAGCTTGACCTCGAGGACACTGCTGTGAGCTTGCACTTTGGACTTCCTGGGAGTCCCTGAACAGGCCATTGACTCTGTGCCACACTTTGGTTTCCCATCTGCAAAATGCAGCTAATACTTCCCTGCCTGGCAGGGGCAGTGGGAGCAAAACCCTACTAAGATTCCAAGATGCTTGAAGACTGCATCAGTGAAGGCCATATAGGTACCAAGAACAGATATTTATCTACATATCCAGATGGCTACAGACTTATTGTGACTCGATAAAGTTTAAACATTTTAAGATAAAAGCTGCTATTTCAAGCTTCTTAGACTCAAGGAAATCCATAATAAAAACAAACCATCAACACAGAAATAACTGGGATTATTCACACTCAGAAGAAGTGAGAGAAATCACTTGTCAAGGTCACTTTTGAGACCTTGGCAGACTGAGGAGAAAATAAAAAAATCCAATGTATGAAATCCATGACAGGAAAAAGATGTAAGATTAAAGCTTCTTTCCCCATTACTTATTCAAATGAAGAAAAAAATTACAATGCTTTATCTACAGCTGAAAACTCCTGTAAATTGAAACACTGAAAATGAAAACAAGTTTATACATAGCAGGCCAAATTTACCTTTTCTAAAATGTCTTGACGAACAGGTCCAGGGCATAGATTTGGTCCAGAATATTCACTCAGGGAAAAATCAGTTAATCTTGAAAGTTCCACAGTTCCTCATTTGCCATACATTGCTGGAGTGCCAGGAGACAACTGTCTCATGATTTACTCTCTCTTTCTCAGCTCTGAGACACTGGCCTGGTTGAAACTGATAAATTACAAGGTTGGCTGGCTTTTAACCCACTGGCTAGAGATCTTCCTACTAAGTGCTGGCACACAGGAAATTCTTGTTTTAAAATATGCCGGAGTGACACTAGCAGAGCCTTTCAATCAAAAGCAAAGTCTGATCCATCAGAAGCACACGCTCTGGTCCTATTGCCACCCCAGCTCTCTTGTTTGAAAGTCTTAGATACACAGTTCCCTCTACTGACCCCAATAAGCACCACCCGTCACCCGCAGCCATACAAACTCTTACAACAGAGGTGGGCCTGAGGTACAAAATTCTGGTCTGAATCCAAAGTCCACCCTGCGTCTCCCTAATTCTGGATTTAGCCACAACTCTAATACAAAGAGTCACAATTATAGACACAGTCACAGAAACAGACATATGAACTTCCCTAAGTGGGAACTTCCAAACATATATGGGCTTAATTGGATCCTTATCCCCATAACTAATGACTAAAGGAGCATGAAACTCAGTGTTACGCACTATGTAGAATAAGAGCTCCTCAGTACTACCCTGGCCTTGCTAACTAGGATATATTTTGTGTGTGACTGTCCAACACGGGCAAGCTGTACGCCCCGTGCGATGGATTACTGTCCTAACTGTGAACGAGTTAACTTGTTGCAGAGAAGGTCTGGGACGTTTCCTGTAGAGGATCTGTTGTTCTCCCACTTCTGCATTTCAGTGACCCCCTTTGGTCTGAGGTTTCCCCCTACCATGTTGCTTCAGCCCTCTGCGTCAGAGTGCATGTGTGTGTGTTACGTAAAGCACGTGGGCACATCAGCGTGGACTATTTACGCAGCAGCAAAAATGTCATATGTCTGTTTTGCAAGATATGGAGTGTTTCATATGCAAGTTATTAGCAAGATATAGATATGGATAAAGACATAGATATAGACATGCATCTGTATCATTTTGGAAAATGTTGACGTTTTCCTGTGCATAGGTTAATGCAACTTAAATCTACTAATAACAGAGAAGAGTCAATACGTTGGTCTTAGATGTTGTTTGAAGGATGAAAACATTTGTTGAGTTCTTGGTTTGGTAGCCAGAGTGAAGCACAGCTATGCAAAGTGAAATAATAAAAATAGAGTAGTGAGAACTTTCTAAGCAACTATGGCAAAACAGTTTCCCATACTATTTCTTTTTAACCTGGTATTTCACCATTCATTTCTGCATTTGATTTCAAGTAACATATTTTTCCTTCTTTCTTTCAAAGGAAATGGAGATCAAAGAGCATTGCAAATCCATAGAAGAGGTTAAAGAGATTGCCAGTTACCTTTTGGTGCTGCTACCCTTCAACTGTAATAGAAACGTGAGAACAGAGAACTGGAAAGGACCATCTGGAACCATCTGTGAGCCGTTCCTCGCACTGTAGGCTACTATGAATTAGATGTTTAATTGCAAACAGTGCACAGAACATCTACTCCACATGTCACAGGCCAATAAAACAGTTCCTATGTAATACAATTAAGAAAGATGATGAATAATAATGAGCATCCAGAAAGTGCTGCAGAAAGAATACAGCATCAAGCATCATCAGCATCTAAGTAGTGGGGGCTATCATCTTTTTAGGGTAAAATGATTTTAAGAAATAAAGCATGAATTTTGCTGGAAGAAGCCAAACAAAAAAAAATCCCACCATCCACTACTCTGACCTAGGGAGTGATTTCTTCTTTACCTCAAAATTTGCAATCCATTTAGCTTGGAGTGTGTGAATCAGATTCTCCTCCCACTCACAGGAGAGGTGTTCATGATGGAAGCATGTGTTATTGCCTGTAATTCATCTCCTTTTCATTTTCCCCCATCAGTAGTACTACAGCCACTGTATTTCAGCCATTAGGCAGGTCTGGAAAAGAAGACCATACAGGAGGAGGGCAACCCTGGGCCAACTCACATGAGCTGTGTATGTACTACAAAGATATAAAGGTGTCAGTGCAGTACACTGACCTGCTGCCAGTGGTCTTGTAAAGAAAATAAAGAAGAATTTGAAGCTATGTTAAAGGTACAGCTGAAAAAGACAGTGCATCAAAAACACTTGTGTTTTGTGTGCTCGACTAAAAGAAGGCCTTCCTTCCTATTCATTCCCAGTAAGTCTTCCTTATATAGTGTGGCTGTTTAATCTAAAGAGGAAAAGTAATGGCTAATAGGCCCTTTAACTGGATGGCTTTAGGGTTTGGGAAGATGTTATCTTCTAGGGTTAAGGCCAGGCCAAATCCCAGCAGTTTCAGTTTGCCACAATCATAAAACAGAGCATAAAACAACTGTCCAGAAGTGGAAAAAAAAAGAGGCCTACTGCTTCTTTTTCTCTCCCCTGATCCTTATGGGCTGATCAAGAAATATGTGGTCTGTGTAAATGGAAGGTATTCCATAAATACATTGAGTGGAGCTTACAGCATCCCAAAGGAGCTATTCATCAACTCCAACAGGAATATGCACTGGGAGGCCTTCACTGAATTAAAAACAACTAAAAAAGGGCTATCCACTTATCTCATCATTTGGTTATCTCTGATTTCAAGGAGTGCATAGAGAAATGTTAAGCCCTCACTAGACTTTTAAAAAGAGCTCCTAAGCCCAATGTCTTTTTTTTCCCTAAGTACAGGAGAGAGATCCAACAATTTCTGCATGCGCTGTCTTGCATTAAAAGTACATTTTAATTACATTTACATTACATGGGATTTAAATAATATATTTTTACTGATTTAGAAAAAGCTATTAAAACCCAGGTTGAGCAATTCAATACTCCATTGACAGACAGTTTTAAATACCATTGGCACGCACTAGTGTCCACTCTGCCTGAGCTTCAGCAGAATTTTTGTAATTAAATTTAAGATTCTTTAGGGACTCTAAAGTGAAAAAGAAAAAGTCGGTCAGGGTTCAATCTCAGAAATACTAAACATTTTCAAGACAGATTGAGTGTCCTCAATTTTATCTTAATCCAAATGAAAGTTGATGGTGCTCAGTACCTATCAGAAGCGCTCAACACTTTGCAGGGTTAAACTCCCCAAGAATAAGCAAACAATATGCTCTGAATACTGACAAGCCTTTAGAAAACACTCTAATAATGACCTCAACCGTGACCTGGAGGGACTATTTCTCGTGGGACCAGAGATAATTCAGCCTCTGTGCGAGTTCACACTCAAGACTTTCCTGACCAGAAATGGTCAAGTTGTGCAAATTATGTTAGCAGTCTTAGGTTTCAAGATACAAATTACTGTCTGTCAAGAAGCAAAAGCTATAAATGAATTTTATTTAGGAGTTGAATGATGGTTGAAAAAGAAGGTACTCTATCTGCTAAGCCGCCATTCTCAGGAGACTGCTGGCTTCCATTAAGAAGGTCTGGAAAGAAGAACCTTATTGTAGTGCACAACATACTAAGTTCACAATCAGTAAGGCATGTTGACTCCACAGTATGTAAGAACTTCTGCGCTGTGTTGATCACTGATCTATAGAGCATGCAAAAACTGGACACATTTTAAATTTCACTGAGGTACACACAGTTTCTTTTGTCTACAGCGCAAAAGGCAAAAGTAAGAAGACAAATGTTAGAAATCCACTCAGACACGTGGAAGTTAAAAAGGCAGTTTTGAAGCCAGCTGATCCTTCTACAATCACAAACGAAACTGAATATTATGCACTTCACTGACTGCACAATCTTTTTACCACTAGTTGGGTACAATTAACTCAGAAGTGAAGGGTGACAACTTCTAAACATCACACCTTTGCTGTGCAGAAAGGCTTTGGGAAGGGTACCATGCAGGTAGAACTGTGATGGAAAGTTAGATCAGCAGGACGCAATTGTCAAGTAAGAACTAGTCAAAGAGGCAAGACTGAAGAGGATCATTTGTAGAACATGCCTTCAGCTGGGAACCTCAATAACTGCAACTGGGCAGATATTTGGTCTTGCTTATCTCCCAAAGACATTATCTCTATGCCAGTATTAATCCTTTCAGTTTGTGACATAGGGGTACATGTTCTGTCAAGAGACAGAGCATCAGCCTTCTCCATCCATGCAGATACCTTTCCTCTAATGCTGACCAATCCACATCACTGGAACTGGATACCATACAGAATCGTGGGACTGCCAGAAGGCAAATTGCTATGCTTTTTATATCTTATTTTGTATGATTAAATCCCTCCAAATCTGAATACTACAGCATATAATGAACTTGCATCTTGTCAAATGAAAGGGACAGCCAAGTGACAGAAGGTAGTGCCTTAATATGACGCTGCATTATAGTGCAGTTCTGTGGAATAAAACTCAGATGAAATTATTCGGATGGAAAATTTTTATTTATATGCAAGTTTCTTCCAGACAAAAAAAACGTTAATTTCTCTAAACTGGAGCTTAGTAGAAAAGGGCATTTTTCCTGAATTTCTGTACTGGGAAACAAAGATGGAAAAGGTACGTGCAATTTCTGTCCCAGTGGAAGTGCCAATCATTCAGAAACTGACAAATGCATTTTGAAACACTTTTCAAATGACATTCTCAAATAATAATAGTATGAACATTTAGAAAAAATAAAAATGCTTGAATTAGATAGAAAATGCCATAAACTGAATATTTTATCCAGATCTCTATTCTTTTGAACTTTCAGTTTGATTTTTTTATTCTGTTGCAACTTGGGAAATGTTTAAAAATTCTAACAGCTTTCAAGCCTTCCATTTCTGCCAATCCCAAGGACTCCAATAGAAACAAACCTTACTTTTCTTTAACCATGGACTTGTATTCCACAAAAGACAAAAAGACATCTGACAAAGGCTCCAGATCTAACTGGGTGGACAAGGGTATACCAGAAGAAAACTAGGATTATATAGAGATGCTTTTATAGAAAAGAAACTAAGTATGCATGAATGAGACTGCATTTCGGAGGTCGAGGTGACTGAAAATTGTCAAAAGTTACATTGATTCACACAGACTTCATGGTTTTCCTGACTTTTCTTAAAGCAAACAGAAAAAGGTCCTTTGTTTAATACAAATAATAAAATAAGAATAATTATTTTTGTGCAGAAAGGGTGGGATAGGTCACAAGATGTGGCTCCAAAACTGAACTGGGTGTGTAGCCTCAGTTTTCAGCAAAGACAGCTGTTGAGCATAAAAGGTAAGGTTATAGAGTGAATGTAATTAAGAATTTGTAATGGGCGCATCTGAAGTAAAAACAAAACTGAAACAGCTAAGCATGCTCAAATCATAAGGTAACCACCACCTCAATTTTTACTTTTTTTAAAAATTGGTCTGTTAAGCAGTAAGCCTGGTAACAATCTGTTAGTAAATCTGTCAAGCTGTGGGAGCACTGAATTACTGGCAAATTTTGAATGTGGCAGCCAGAGATAACAGAGGGAAGTGTGATCCAGGCAAAAAAGGGCATTTGGCTGATCTCAGGAGTATTTTAAAGAAAAGAATAACTGAGGGCAAGCAGTTACATGCAGCTGAGTATTAAACAGGTAAAAAGTGGACATGGTTTCATCAGAGGTACTTTGTGCCAGAACATCCACAAATTTTTCTTTGATATTAACAGCATTTTCCTAGAAATGTAAGACAGTTCATATTTCAGTAAATCGTATTATATGATGCTATACCAGAAATTATGAGGAACTTTAAGAGGAATTGTGCTTTAAAGATCAGTGACGTTCCAGAACAGAGTATGGAAAACTTTTGATATTTCCAAATCTTCTTCTCCTTTAGGGTGAGTAGAACTTCTTTCTCAGTGATTTTCTCAGGAACAAAATCAGGAAAATAAGACATTTTTATTAAGGTCTTCAGGAACTCCTTGAGAATATGATGTAGTGATGGTTGAAAATGGGACCTATGAATTGTTAGGAGTAAGGAAGGTCTACTAGGAAAAACCTTCGAAAGGCATCAACAAAGGCCAGAGATGACGGTTACAATAATATTTATATTACTGGCAACCTGAGCTGTCATCAGAAGAGACTGTAAATCTTATTTACTAAGAAGAAATATCAAAGAAAGATGCCACTCAGGAGTGATAGCCAGCCTGGCAAGCATTACAAATTCACTGGAGCTAGAGAATTCTGCCATGGGTCAAAATGGTTAGTTTATCGGGTGGAGTCATCATCTATCTATTATACAGTACCAAATGTGCCACATTTGATGGCACTGAGCACACAACCATGGAAATGGAAATACATGGGGTGTGACCACAGCTGGTGGATCTCCCAGACCCATGGTGACAGCCATGCTTAGCATCAATGCGTCTGATAAACTCAGAATTCCCTTGACCCCTTCTTGACTGGCATGAGGGATGGTGACCAATGTCTAGTCTTTCTAGTGGCCTGTGCATTTTCCTGCTTGAGGCGTCAGGAGTTGATCACATTGCGAGCTCTAAGAAGCATGACGTTCCTACTGTGCAATCTCTGCCTTGCAGCACAAAAAGAGAGCCTAGTTTCAAGAAGAGCAGAAAGCTGAATGCTATACTTGAATGCTACAATGCAATGTTTCTTATTGCTCTGCCATACTATCACAACCACTTGGAAGATGCATAGCGCTACTGGGGCAGACTCACTAACCTTGCTGTTTGGTCTGAAGGAATGAAATACGGCATCTGCGGTGCATACATAAGCCAAAGAAACTCTGCTTAATAAGCATTAATTGACATGCAACCCCAAAAACCCACAGGACAATCCATGTAGACGTGCTTGAAAAGAAAGTCTCATTTCTGTTACTTCCTAACACTTGGCTAGTGAAGCACCTGCCTTCACACACACACAAAAATCATACTCACCTATTCATGTGTATATGTATGTATGTAGATGAAATCATATATGAACATACAGAAACTCACTTAATCAAGCAAATACTAGAGAAAATAAAATTTCTTACAACTTAAGTTATATAATGTTGTTTGTTGGTGAATTATATTTTGCATCACGATGCTAATAGGCATTCAAGTGTATCATGTGAAAGAATGCAAATCCTGGAGTGAGCTCATACAGGGGGAAATTATCAAATCTAGGCACATTGCATTTTTTGAATAAGCATGTTAAGTGATTCCAACCAAATTCTAAGCTGGGCAACTCTGCCAACTTCTGATTGCCTAAATTTTCCTTGAGATTTGAAATGGATACAGAATTCTTTATTTCCTAGGCTAAACTTTTTTGGCTGTGAATTTAATGTTCATGAAAGGTGCCAGATTAATAGCCTGGAGACCAAAATCACCTTTATGCATAGAACAAAGTACATTACAGGCAGAAGCAGTGCAAGTTCCCTGCATTCTTCCAGTAACATTGTCCAAACTTGAAATGGACAACTTCTCCTTAAAGGTTATAGCATATTTCAGGGCAGATTGGAGTAGCAAATTAGGCAAAATGGTATATATAACAAATAACATGATGTTAAATATGAACCAGGCAGTCTTGAGTAGGACTAACATTTAAACATTATGGAAATTTATGGCAAATCTAAGCAGACTGGAAGATTAAGCGTGATCAGCTGATGTGAGGTTAAGTGGTTCTTATCTATAGTAATGTGCATTCCTATAAATCACCTTATTTTATAGCGTTCTTTAGTGTTATGATTTTCTTTTTTTCCTAAAGCCTGTAGTACCCATTAAAACCATAGATTCTGCTGAAATACTGAAGAGCATGCTATTTCAATGAATACAAATGAGACACAGAGAAATGCAAATAATTGATAAGGGAAGCTAAAAGTATTAATAAAATTCCACGATCAATAGGTGTTAATTGCAAAAATAAATACTTCTTGTCCCAACTAGTTCATAAATCAGACAAGAAACACCAGCAATACATCAGTTCACATTCTATTTGGAATTTTTCTATCAGCAATAATGGCAGAAAGAGAGGAAACATGCATGATAAATATTTCTGTTCTGCATTTTTCTGTAAAAAAAAGAAAATGGGAGACTGCATGCATGTTTCATAATGGATTATTTTCTAGTTCAGCAATAAATACAGATGTTGTTCGCCATAATGTATTTATGTTAACCGTTCCCAGGTCAAATGCATTTTTCCAAGCCATTTTAAAGGAGGTGGCTTCAGTGCTCTGTTATCAGCTAAGTGTTGATTTTTAATATTTATAAAATAAAGAGAAAATTCAGATTATTAGAAAAAAGACTTAGTCTCATTACACTCTACCTGATTTTAAAAATCCAGTGAAGTCAAACTACTTTTTCCTAAGTTTAAAACACGTACAAAGGATGAGAATCATTACTGCATATTGGGTACTTTGACTCTGAACAAGGCAAAAGAACTGACTCTGCACTCCTTCAGTAAAAAAATTGAAGAGTGAAAACATAAATAATACCAATCTGCATGGTTTCATAGACTATCAGTAAGTATTTGGAATGCAAAATCAACGTGTTAAAATCAACACAGTAGATATTAAGTAGGTGTCTAACTAACAACTGGTTGATAAACGTAACTATTCATGAGAAACTGCATAGAATAGGGCACTTCATTTTAATTCCACCGAACCTTCCAGTGTCTCAGTATTCCTTAGTATAGCAATTTGAATACATAACATGGAATATAATATTAAATCACTATTGGTAACAGCTAAAGGTAATTGGAGCTTGGTGCCACAGTAGTAGTAATAGTAGTAGATCACTTAGGCAGAGTGCTCAGTTGACAGTGATCTACACAGGTGACCTGTCTTGCATTACAGGTGTCTTAGTACTGTGAGAGCAATGCAATACATCCTACAATGCGGCATTTTACCTCAGGAGAAAAAATTAAGAGGTCACAGTAAATAAATGAAAGGAGCAAAGCTATTTGTATTGTATTGGAAAGGAGTAAAGAAACTGGTGTTTCTTCAGTCTGCAAAGCTACACGTTGAAAAAAAAAAAAAAAAGAGGTTTTGAAGCAGAGGCACAAAATCAGAAAGGTTTCAGGAAAAATACATGACTTAACCTGGGAAGACTATTCATCAGTGATAAACTTATGAAGCTCAAACAATTGACTTTCCAAAGAGAATGTTTAAGATACAATTTTAATGATGGTTTCCAAACCCCTACAGTAAGGGAAGGTATTGGACAGCAAAAACATCTTTATCTAGCATACAAACATATGAAAGTGTAGAATGATTGGAAGCTGATGTTAACTAAATTTAAACTGGAACTAAAGTCCACTTGCCTACTAATAATGGCAATTACTCACACAAATAATTTATGAAGGTCTCTGTCTCATTCTTTATTTTTTAAATTCAGATTCAACAAATGATTTTGATGTGAATTTAGGAACTTTTTATGCAGGTCTTTAGGATCTTTGTTAGCAAGAGTGGCCCTGTTTGTGAAAATCAGCACTTGGTCACATTGAAGATATGGGAATGCAGGTATTAGCAAGTGAAATTCTACATCTTTTATCTTGTAGGAGGTGAGGTTGGATCATACAGTGTTAAATCTATTATTCTGCCATTACATCATGTTGTGATGTTTTCTTGCGCATACTTGGAAAGGGAGAGACCCAAGACTTCAGCTGAAGTCAGAGAATTTTGCTACTGATTATAAAAGAAATTAAATTAGATCTTTAGAGAAAAATGTATATATCTGTGACCAATCTCTCCAATAATCTATTCTGTCCAAACAGAAATGTACCTATTCTAACAGACAATATGGAAAAAACCCCAGAAGCTATGGAAATATCCATCTTGGTTTGCCAGGTGTTTTGTCGAAATTCATCTATCTCTATGTTTGACCTCTCTGCCTAGTCCTTCCCATTCATTCAGTTATGGCTACTTCATTGCTCTTTTCCCTTACCCGTAACAGATGAAGTCTAATCAAAGTCCTGCCTTTATTTCCTTCTTCCATGTCAATGAATCACTTGTTCTAACGAATAACGCTCCCTTACTGTCTAAATTCCTCTTCTCAACTGCACTTCTCTCAAAGTAAGAGGTATCTTCTGGCCTCAAAATGACTCAAACGTGGAGTTAAAAGTGAAGGGCTAGAGTCTATCTCTTCCTTGGCATTAGGAAATATGTCAGCAAGACTAGAAAGACATTGCCTTCTTAGCAAATAACAAATTAAATATCCTTCAAGAAATCAACAAATAAAAAAATGCCCTTGAAATTGGCTTATTTGCCTTTTTATCTAGATAGATGTACAAGCAGACAAACATTTTATGTTACCCAAAACAAAAGCAGAGCAGAAAATACACAGCGGAATGTACCAATGCTGAAATGGCATTCAGAGTATGCTGATAGCCTGTATCTGAAGTGCATTAATGTTATACTATAGAAGATGATGCTTTCGCTACAGTAAATACCACTAATGTTTTATATGGCTAGTGACTTCATCCTGTGAGGATCCTCTGGAATGCACCAGCTTCCAGTTAAAGATATTCTCTTTCATCTCTAAATAGATAACACCTTCAGCAGGTGCTAGAAATAGGCAGAGGCCTGTAGCCTCATAAAGAGGAAAAAAAGGGGATGATTGGTCAGACATGGAAAGTGAGAGCTGGTAATTATTTTCATATGACATGCAAGAGATGTTATAGCAAAGCTGACTAAATCTGAGCATGAGTTAGCCAGTCCTCTTCAACAATGATGTCACCCAGTTCTTGCTTTCTACAAAGTTATGATTAATAAAAGGGGAGGATTATTACAGTAACTTACTCTTAGTGGGCAAGTGGTGACATCAACAGCAGCTGAGAAAACTGACCAAACTTAGTTGTGTGTTGTTGAGGGTTTTTTTCTCTTGCAATGACTAACAAGGGGCTAACAGCATCTGACGGCACAAAGGGCCCTTGAAACTGGAAGGATGCTTCTGGTGGAACATTTGAATGGGAGCCACCATTTTAATTCTTCTGCTTCATTTTACAGTTGCAAGATGTTTCAGCTGGCCTACAGCAAGCTCTTGCCTTTTTCTATTCATTAAACACACACACACAGACTCAAAACTGGTCAAAACCTACCCCAATGGCCTTTCCAACATAAAGCTGCAGGATTCCCATTTTCTGCCTACAGTAACTTTTTTCTTCATTACTAATTCCAGAATATCCTTACAAAAGGAACTTATGTATCTTCGACCATGGATTTTAACAGGAACAATACAAAAAAGTTAGACATGGAATGTAGAATGCCGAGCCTCTGATTAATCTCTGGAAGAATGTTGTGTTTAATTACATTTTCTTTTTTGAAATTGATAGACTCTTATTGCAATCCTCCCTGCTATTTAATCTTTGCAAATTTGCTCTCCCTAAAATTAGACTTGGCCACCTGGAATTATTTACCAACTGAACTGAAATGCTCTTGTGAAAGCACCGCCAGTGTAAATTGAATTCTTACCCCTGTAGAGTAACAGCATTTGCATCGTGCAGCCCTGTATATAACTATGAGGTACCCTGAGAGAAGGTCAGATACTTTGGACTCTTTCTATCAAGTTACCTTTTCCATGTGAGGTGGACAGCGTTTGCACTGATAATAGAAAGGGCATATGACACAACTTTTGACTTCTCTGTCCCACAAGCACTAAGAAAACTATTTCAAATGGGAGCTGCAGAGGTTTGACATTACATTACTAAAAAGTTATCTGAGCTGGGACAATTCAAATGCCCTTTTTGGACATTAATTAAACAAAAGATAGAGTGTGCAAGCTAACCATTTACTCGTCCAAACACTAATAACATTGTGCTTCTCATTTTCACAAAGACATCTTGTGAAAGAAACAAAAAGAATTTTCTAAACTGAATCAGTGAATAATGGTCCCAATGGTAATATCTGGAAACTTAGCCAGAAGATGAGCTGAGGAGTACTACAGATACTGAAATGTTCAACCACAGACCAGTTAACTGTATCCTAAACATTTTTGGTCGGAGGCTTTGTGCCACTTGGAATAGTTTTACAGTTCATAAGTAGGTAGCAACATATTTTAGCAATCAGGGAGAAAAGCTTGGGAACCATGGCAGGTTCCCATTTCCATCCTGACCACAGATTTCTTTGGTAGCCCTGGACAGCGATTTAAGCACTGTGAGCAAGCTCACGCCTCGTATCTTCCAAGTTAAAAGAAGAAACATAATTATTTCAAAGATACCCTGGTGATTAATCATTTGATTTCTGAAAAGATCTACATACTATCTGAATACCAAGTATTCATGCTATCAATGCTGAGGCATTATATCCCTTACACTTAACTTCACAGTTAGAACACATTTAAAAGACAAGTTTAGATTCTGTGCAATTCTTACTGTATTTTAGCCTGTTCTTGAATCTCACAATATGGTTGGGAACAATTTTTTTTTTTCTAGAGTGAGCAGATTTTCAGCAGATGCCTAAAAATGTCTTGCAACAGCTGTAACTCTAGTAATGTATGCCCAAAAATGTCTATATTTGCACGTATAAATAGCTCATTGTATGTAGAGAACAGGTAACGAAATCCAAAATTGTCATTTAATCAGTTATTTCATTGCTGTGAGCTGGAGTGCTCAAAGGAAGCTACTGGGGTAGTTTTCCATAAAAAAATCATCTCCTGACTTTTACCCTTCTTTCTGAGTCAGATGTCATCCTGCAATTCCAGCCTCACAGTCTGCTTCTGTTTCCAGACGGTGACATGCAGCAGGCTTCCCATAAATGTTAGGACATCCGGCCATACCTGGGCAATTCAGAACAGCTTTGCAGCTAGACAGCAGAGGCAGTCTTTCCCAGTGATTCAGCTTTGAGACTATGAGAAAGCAGTCTAACGTATACAAAAGATGTTTTCTTAACTTTTCATCTTAACCAAAGCTTGACGTACTGCTTCAGCATCACTGGCTGAGGAAATGTTTCCAATTGCTTGTGATCAAAGTTAACCAATAATCATTATAATAATACTGAGTTCTGATACAGTGGTTTTGCTCTTAGAGACACTCACCGAAATGACTGTGAGGGATCTGGTTTTTGTATATGACACTTTTTTCAGTTCTAGATCTGCAGTTCAAAACCAACTTGTGTCAATTGTGACTAACGTGGTTATTCACAAGAGTAACTTCTGTCTAGGGCAGATTTCCTTTGAAATTGATGGCAAGAGATAGGCTTTTCTGAGGGTGATTCAGGGCAGGAACAGTTAGGTCTTGCTCTGAATCACCTTCAGGAGCTTTCTTCTTTCCACAGCACAGAGACAGGAGCGCCTCACTACTGCGTAACGACATGAGAAACTCCCTGCAGGGTCCCGCTGGTGGTCCGTCTAACCCCCTTTTCTCATTCCAACAGTGACAACAGTAGATGCTATTTGGAGAGAGAATGTGAGCCTGGCCGCTTTCTGCGAGCCTGTCCCTTCAAACTCCCCAGCATCCGCAATTTTTGTATTAAGGATGTTAAAGGATATGTCCCTGCCTATTCCCTCTGGTCGTTTTTTATGGACCTTTTTGAGTTTTCTGATACTGTCTGCCTCCACAGCCTCCTGTGGCAACAAATCCCAGAAGCTCAGTCTCCATTGTGTAAGCACTGTATCTGTTTTAAATCTTCTCCTACTAGTTTCAACGAGTTCCCCCTAGTACTGCAGGATTTGGTGGATAACAGTTCGGCATTCACCTTATCTGCCATCTTCATGGTTTTCTTCTCTCAGCCTTCTCTTCACCGAGCTGAAGAGTCTTTGCCTTTCAATTTCTTCCTATTAAGCAGCTGCTACACAACTTGAATCCTTTCAGTGGCTCTTCTCTAACTCTACTATGTCCTCCTTGAGATGCGGAGACCAAAACTGCACACAACACCCATCTTGTGGGTGAACCAGGGCTTTACATAGTGGCAAAATAGTGCCCTCTGTCTTACTCTCAACACTCTTCCTGATAACACGCAACATTGTGTTGGCTTTTTGGACTGTGACTGCATGTCGAATTTATAAGTTTGGAGACCTCTAAATGATACCTCCAAGACCCCCCTCTTCCTTGGCTGCAGATACCATTTGGGAACACTGCCCTGAATGTCACTTCCAGATTGGCTATTTGCTGATTTGTATGAAAGGATTCACTTCTTTCAGTTCAGCTCCCACTCAAAGAAAGACACGACAGCAGGCAGCTCTGCTGAGCATCCCAAGAACTCGTTGGACTGAGGGCATGAGCTAGTCTCTGTGCACCCAAGAACGCGGGTGAGGAAGGCTGTCCTGTGGCTGTCCTTGCTGCACCTCTCCTGTGAGCAAGCAGATTACATTATTGTTCAAAGCTGTCAATTTGGCTCTGATCACAAGAGCTAAATTCAGTTTAAGGGGGAAAAAAAAAAAGAACTAGAACTAACCCCTCAAAAAGAATCTGCTTCATGAGAAACATCTGAACACTTCTTTGTTGGTTTTATACTTCCTAGATGCTTGGTTACTGTCCCTGAATGGGCAGCTTCAAAGGAGCAATTAAAAAATGTGTGCATGGACACACAGATGAGCCCTGTTTGAACACAAAAACTTTATTCTGAGCTACCTTATATCACCCCTTTTAGCAGGAGTCATCACGAGGGCATGACACCAATAAGCAGACAATGAATAAAGAAAATAACTGTTCATAAGTTCATAGTTGGCATACAAAAGTTATTGAAGATGAACTGATATTCTAGGCAACTGGCCATCACTGCTGCCTATCAACCCTCTGTTGCCCCATCTGTTGTGGGCATTATAAAGCTCATTTTAAAATCACTTCTACGAGACCTCTGAGCTTGGCAGGTACAATTTTGCCCTCACAGATAAAAGGGCTTCAACCTTGTTGTTCATGCACATTGTAGTCTGTAGGCAAAGACACCAGGCAAGTAGATATTTAACCCTCCATGTGTTACAACTCCCACCTGCACAGAACTACAAGTATAAAATTTCAACCATAAAATATGCAGTCACATGAGAAAAATTAACGGAAGTGGATTAGTGAATTAAATCCAGATTTGAGGACCCCATATCCGTTCCAAAGATTTAACCTCAGGGCTACCAAGTCAAATCTCAACTGTTATAACCCCAGATTTCAGGAAAATTTTGAGATAAATTCTCAAAACTTAGGCAGGTTTACATATGAGAATGTGTAAACCCAGGGTCAACTCCAGTGCGTATGCCTGCATAGGGAAGGGGGGCAGCTTCGTTACATCAACAAATGATGACTGTTTATTTTACTCTCCTCACCTCCCCATATGTGAAATACTCTCAGAAATTTCCTGTGTTTCCCTGACAATAATAACGAACTCCTACCCATCCCTCAGAGGTAACCTGTGTCTATATTGGAGTCCAAACATTATTTTAAATAACCAACATGAAAACCAGTGCTAGCAGTAAGAATACGGCATGGCGTTGCTCACTGCCCATTATGTGCTTTAGCTGGACATCACGTCAAATCAAGGAGCTACTGAATTGGGTGGTTAATGGCAAAAATGCTGGACTGAGATTTTCAGCGAGGACACAAATACTTGTTCATACTCGCTCCTCGGAGAGCCTCAGCAGCTTCTCCTGTGTAATGCAGGACTTGAAACTGCCCCTCCTAGAAGCTCACTGGTGCCTCAGAAGGCAGCACTGAAGGACAGCAAGGAAAGGTGGTGCCAAGATGGAACCAAGGTGGTACGGAGAAAAGGTAGAACGCATGAGGAGCATTGACACTCCGCTCAATGTCAGCACCCTGCCCGCCCTTATGGCTTCTTTTGTTCAGATCCCAAAGGGTCATGAGAAAACAAACAACAGCAAGGACTTGTTTGTCATTTCTGACCCACAGATCTCAGAACAGATCTTGATTCTTTGTGTTTTACAGATGGGGAAATGAGGTGCTTGTATTCTTACCCAGCAGGCGAGGGCAGAGCCAGAGAATCCAGATTTCCTAGGTCCCCATCTAACACTCTGTTCAGTAAATAGCTGAAAGTAGTCAGGCTTCCCCTTACCATTTTCACTGCAGAATGTATTTACTTTTCCACAGTGATTTGCTCCACAGGGGATTCGCAATGGACAAAGCAACAATGATGCACAAGATGAATGTAACCTTTTTAAGCCACTTGTTGGTGTCCTCAGTATTTCACATATGACAATTCTCTGCTGGCCATTCTCACAGAGAGGGAATATCTGTCTATGTGTAACACTGCAGCTTTTCCCAATGGCCTGTGCCTGGTGACTACCTTGGAAGATTTGCCAAAGTAACCTCTTGTTGACTTCTGCTCAATGTAAGTGGCAAGCTTATGAGCTTCATTCAGTTCCCTCCTACTCATCAGCAGATTTAGAAGTAATCAAAACATAATGGGCAAAATGTATCTCCATCATTGAGGGAGCTAAAACAAGATGAAATTGGACCTTTCTTACAATATGAAAAATGGTATCTGTTTTAAAAAGGAGAAGCCAAAACCCAGATATTAATACATAGCAGTTAAACTTAAAAAAAAAAAAAGACTTTAGATCAGATCTTCTACTGACGGAACCTAGCCTCTGAAGTCAGGAGAGCCACCCCAATTTACATTAACTAAGAATCCAATCCTCCTCTTGCAAAAAGAGTTGTAAATCTTTCTAAAATCCGCATGCAATATTACTTTGGGAAGTACAACTGTGAATAATCATTTGAACAGCTTTTATCTAAGACCCAATTTCTTGTTTCTCTCTCCATCCAGCAATGGTTAATATTAACCTTCAGAATCAAAGCTTGATTCAACTGACTTCTGGTCCCAGTGTCAGCACTAACTTCAGTGGCATTGAGAATTGGCCCTGAAAGCTAAAAGATGACAGGAGTCTGTACTTACACCATTGTGTGCGCTGTGATTTGACTAACTGTAGTAAAAGAAACACAGAACAGAGAATTCAGGGCTTGTCAGAGAAATAAAACCATTCCCTGTTATTTTGCAGCTGGCCCAAATATATCCTTCATAAAGTTCCACTGATCGAAGTACAATTACATAAAGAATGATTTTGATGTAACTTTTGTGCAACAGTCAAAGTTTGCAACAGTATGCAAATCAATTTAGTGGAATCCACCTTTCAATAATAGCTTTAATTCACCTATAAATGTTAAACGCTGCTCCAACTTTAGCCATACATTTTTCACCTTTCTTGGAACCAAATAGGATATGTCATCTGTGGCTCCCTCCCTGTTTGGTTTAAATCACTGATGTGACTCTAATCATAACCTCTGGAAATATCTCTGAAGACAGCATCACTCAAGACATTTTATACATTACAGAGCTGTTTCTCAAGAAAAAAAAAAAATTACTTTTCCAGTAATGTACTGAAAAATTGCCTGTCAAATGAACAAGTTGTATATTTCCTATAAATTCAATAAAATTCCCTTTGTAAATAGGTTTTCCCCCAAATGCAGTTTTGAACAAGCTCTGATTATAGAACACAGTTGTGTCATATCATCTCACACTAATACCATCATCTGTGTCACCTGGCTTATCTGTTCATATCTCCCAGTTTTTATTTTTAAGTATAAAATGGCAACACATATGCTAAAATAACGAGGACATAAAAATATCCTTGTTAAAGAAACAGCTTACCGTTCCATGAGTTGGCAAGAAAAAAGATCAATAAATGACATGGCAGAAGATACAGGTGTAGTTTAGAAAGAAAATTAACATACTTGCTTCTGTTAGTCAGATTGACTTTATATAAGACTATCTTAAAACAGAACATTTATATTTATCCTGCCCCCCTGCAAAAAGTGTCAGCCATTAATATTAAACCAAAAAAAAGAAAGGCGAGAACTTGAAAGCTATTCTTTACCCCACCCTCTAGGCTGAGTTCTTATCCTCACATGAACTTTATTTTTTGACCAGCTCACTAATTATGATTGAAATCACTGGCCCCTCTAAACAGCACATAAGCACCAGAGCTAGCAGCAACAGCAAGACTGGCCTTAATTGGTACGCTTACATAAAAGTAGAAACATAAAACTTCTAAATATAAGTTTCTGGCATATCTTTTCTTGCTATTACAGTAAAATAGGGTACAACAGAGCGAGATTCCAGGCGATTTGCAGAGAAATCTGTGCCAATGTGTTTTCTAGTGACTGCTCTTCAAAGCAGGAATGGAGATGCACAAATACTGTTGTGTGCAATTCAGAATTCCAAAATAGCCATTAAATCACACAATCTCCACTAGGTGAATAATGAAGTGGCATTGGGCCATTTTTTTAATAGTTTGTAAGATAAAAATCCACAATTAGGGAAAAAAGAGACAGGTTGCTGGAATACTAACCTTTCTCTCTCGCTACCATTCCTTTAATTATTTCCGATCCAGCAGGGACCTAAAATATGCCTGCGAGCCAGCAAGACAGGTTCAGCATCACTCCGATGTTTTATGTGGTCTCAATCAGTGGTATCAAAATTTACATTAGAAATCCCAACTTCACTAAATGAACAATGATTATCTGGATTCTGAAGCTGCCAGAAAAAAAGAAAGAAAGGGAAAAAAAAACCCCAACAAAACAACCAACAAGCCCAGCTACAGTCTTTCCCAAGAGCAATTGCCCTTTCTGGCAGGAAGGGGTAAAAATAGAGGCAGCTCATTAATATGGCTTGGCAGTGCTTAATGGCAGCTGGTCTGAAGAGTTAGATCAGTGGGTCTTTCCAGCAGTACTCCCGGACCACTGCCAGCAGGTGTTGCTGTGTTCAACAAAATGAAAAGAAGTGGAGGGGTGGGGAGAAAAATATTTATAAAGAGAGAAATAGGTGTGAAAAAAAAAATTAGTCACTGAGTAAAGCTTTCATTAGGCCTTTGGTAAAGCTATACACCAACTCCCCGAGGCAATAAGGAGCATGGTCTGAAATGAATAATGCTTTTCACTTCTCCTAATCTCCTTTCAGAAGTTATGCTGCACTATAAATCACATCCATGTTTGCTGTACGCCACTCGGTAGCCTTCTCTTTTTGTCACAGACCACACAGTTTCGCACTGGGAATTCTCTGACCCCCTGCCGTTGAGGGAGAAGCTACGGACGAGCGGGGTGCAGCACCAGTAGGGATGTGATGGTCAGCAGTCGTCACACCAGCTGCTGCGACTGGAGCACTGCGCTACTCCGACTCCAAGGAGAAGATAACTCTGTTACTTTCAGGACAATTTTTCCACTCCCTCTAAAACCAGAGCAGTACAAGATCTCTTGCTGAGCACACGTCTGCTGCCAAATTACAGCAGTCACTGCACTACCAGTAGGAAACTAATTTCAAAGATTTTCAGGGTGCTAGTTAAAATCAAATTCAGTCTGGTCCTAAGAAAAAAAAGAATTCCATGCTGGAAAAGCCCTTTGCCAAAACTCAGTTTTAGGATCCCCATTAAAAATATGTTGCTGCGAATAACTAGGTATGTGCATGCACATTATTTGTTTCTTCAAGCATGTCTCTCGCTGTCTGTGAAGGAAAAAAAAAAGGAAAAAAAAAAAAAAAGGCTGTTCTTTGTAACAACTGGAACCACCAACGTCAGATTGCAGGAAAGCTACTGAAACTTGTTTCAAGAGGCTTCAATCCGCAGCATGTTACAGCCTGAAAACTTATTATATGCATATTAAACCTGGGAAACAAAACAACCTATCTGGTCATATGTTTCCCATTAACTCCTGATTTTTTGCTCATTCTACCAAAGCTGTTGTGAGAATGCAGCACACGCACCAGTTGGAATCAATGCTGCTATAAGGACTCCCTGGTATCACCGTAAGTTGAAAATTTTAAATCTTTCTTCCCTGATCCAGATCAGCCATATTCCAAGACAGATTAAACTTACATTACCAACAGGACATAAAAATACAATTATAAGTACAATTCGGGCCAAAAAAAAAATCTGAGGGATGGGGATTTTCTGGTAATCAGTGGGTGTTTTGAATGAGTAAAGACTGCATGATCATGCCATTTGTCATAAACGGTACCACATAAAGCCAGCTATTATGTGTGTTTAAGAAAGGAGATGTATTTTGGATTTACTTTTGACCTTATATATATTACTTTTGTACTGCCTAATTGGCATGCAGTTATTTCTGATTTTCACTAATGTAAACTGAAATAAAAATTGCATTTTACTTTATTCTACGTGTGTTAATATCACACTTGCAAAAATGTGACCTGTCATTCATTGTAACTTATTTTTAGATGTCTAAACAGTTTTTAATAGTGTGATGCAATCTGCACGTCAAGAAGCCAGGAGACTTGGACAAGAGCAACATGATTCATTTTTTAAGAGCTTTAAAGGGATCCCTAAGTTAACAGAAGGACATATTTACACAAAGATTGAATTAAAAAAAATCACCCACAGCAAAAGGATTCTTAATCAAATGCATTTTCCCTGAATTTGGAAAGAATTCAAATTTGCAAATAGATTATCTGGTATATCCTTAAGTATGGAAGAAGAAGAAAACAATTTGCAAACTAGTAATTAAGTATCTGGCAAATACTGTATTTGAACTAAATCAGTGATATCTACATCTAATAATATCTATATCTAGCTATGCAATAAAACAAGTTGGAGTGTGTCTTCCTGACTCATAATGTTTGCTTTCAGTCTGATTTTAAGTTCTATTCTTTAAATGGATACAGAGATCACCACTACAAGTTGAATCCACGGTATTTTGTCATGCTAGACAATTAGGAGTTTCCATTAGATAATTACCAGAAGTATGTCTCATACAGGAAAAACAGTCAATTGCTGATGTAACAGGATTAACCAATCCAGCACAGTGATCCGGCCCACTTACTTTTGACAGACATTATATGTGAGTGTACACATGAGAAGTACAGTATAAAGCTTCGCATTATAAATACCACAAAGAGGAACTTCAGCAGTTCTTAATGCACAATACAGCAGTCTCCTTCTGAGAGTCAGGACTAGAGAGGTAAAACTTTAAATCAGCTTTTTTCTTTTAAAACTGAAACTTTTAATTCCTGTGCATGCTGTTGCATACTGTCAGGGCTATATTGAATGAATGCATATACAGAGCTTTGCAGCTCAGGTAATTTTATATGAAAGAGTCTGAACCACCATTTCTTTATCTATTCAAACGCTATGTATTTTTGTACATAGATATGTATGTATGTATGTAAGTAAAATGCACTATATATCAGCGGTATCAGCAGACTCGCTTTTAGAAAACTGATTTTTAGAAAGTTATGCTTTAATGTTAAATCTGTCATCATCATGGCATGCAAGGAAAATATGTTATACCTATAGGTAATAGAGATTGTCTGTGATATGCGTACCTGTTATATATGGCAAGCAACGTAGACCCCACCGCAAGGACCCAAATATACTTATCTGTATTTTATACTGATTTATGCCTCTCCCTTACTTTTCATCAGACACTGTTGGGATAGGTGCTATATTAGAACTATAAATAACCCCTTTAATTATGTCATCTGTTAGTACATCTAATCATGAATGCATATTTTAATCTGAAATTATTTTTTCGTCCAATTAAACTTTTAGTTCTATTTCAAGCTGACTTTCAGACTTCGTATAATTACGACAGACTTTGGGCTGTTCACAAGATCCAAGAAATTTAGATGTATTATAGCAAGGTTTGTGTTACAAAGATGTGTTTATAAGAATGACTGCAGGGTTTATAATGCTGACAGACCCATAAGTGTAACAGTATATAACAGTATAGCAACTGAGGTCAGTAAAACGCAGATGAGGGTGTACTGTGGATGCCTTATAACAGTGAAAGACTTATAAAAGAGCTTAATTGAAAAGGACTTGCAATATATAACATTTGTAAAACTTTGGTTGATTGTTCAATTACTTCTGTATGTTTCATTTACTCTAACTATAATTCCTTGCCTGTCTCTCAGCCCATGTGCCTGTAGTCATCTCATGGAAATTAGAGACCTTACAATGCTTATATTTATAAATTACTCCTTTCCACTAAAATACAATGGCTGATGGTAATATAGTGAAAGTGCCTATTTGCTGGGTAGGAGGTAAGCACACCTGAGAAGACAGAGGTGTGCGAGAGAGGGAATGAAAGGAAGGTAAAGGAAGAGGGTAAATACTAAAAAACCAGAAGGTGTTCTAAGAAAATCTGTACAAGTTAAAGTCTGGAGGGGAAGAATCTCAGAAGTTAGAGTCTATCAGCTGTAGTTTTCTCATTTTCCATTACCAAGTTCAGATGTGAGAGTTTGGTAACTTCACCCTTGCTATGTAAGGGACAGAACGGAGAGGCTACAGAATGTAAAGGCAACATGAAGCCATGGCATGACACAGGGAATGCCTTTTCACTCCAGAGCAAAACCCTCACGGGCATAAAGTGGCCAGAGTCTACCAACACTGGTTGAAACTCCGGCTCCTAGCAGTGTTTTAGATAGCCTTTCATTCCCAATGTCTTATTCTAATATTATGATTGCTCTGTGTGGTTTAAATGAATGAAAGAAAAAGTGCCTTCTAATAACAATGACCCAAATGTAGAAGAACTTACTCAGCCTTCACTCAGACAGAATTATTATTGGCATCGATGAGGGATTTGCCTGAGTCAGGAGTGAGTATGATTTGGCCAGATGGCATGTAACTCTTTTCACCTTCAAAGCATTTTTCAGACATTACTTGATTAACCCCAAACCTAAATATATCTGCCGGAGAACTTCTAGAGAACTTCTA
>VXBO01012700.1:455788-470270 GCA_013400135.1 Rhinoptilus africanus
AAACAAAGAGGGGAAAAAAAAGAGTAAATTTACAGGAATGAAAAGAGATTTTAGAAAGGGGGGAGGGCAGAAACCACGAGTAGTGATATTTGAAGAGGTGTGTGTTAGGGGAGCAATGAGCATAAGGAAGCCAGCCTGCCTGTTCCTCCCCCTTCCTAATCATAGCCTTTACTCACAGACAAAACTCCCTCCCTCTCTCATTCACTCACTCACTTTAGGCCAATCCGTCCTCTCTCTCTCTCTCCCTCTCTNTCTAGGCACAGATTAGCATAGAAGTAGGGATATTTCTGGTGTGAGGGCACTACCTTAGCATGTCACAGATACGTGCTGTACCAACTCCTGCTTAGGCTTTCAGTGCCTGACCGCGTATTGCAGCTGGAGACTGTATGATGTATTATATAGCCCTCCAAACAACGGTGTTATTTTGCCCCCATCAGATCTCTTGCCAGTGTTGATAACCTCCAGCATTTAGAAGTGAGCAGAAAAGATCTTTTCTCTTCTACTCAAGGCAGAATGATGTTCTGTCCAAAATACTCAGAGCCCCTGCCCTCATCCCCATCTCATTCACAAGCTACCTAACATCTCCTGCTATCCCTAACAATACCAGGCAGGACCAAGAGCAAGGTGCTTGTTAATAAAAGATTTCACTCTTTTCATTCATTCATGTTTCCTCTGATTAGTTAAGCCAGTGATACTGTTGAAGGAATAAAACAAACAAAAAAAAAAANTCTCTCTCCTACTCTGAGACAGAGTCAGAACTCTTCTCCCTGACAGCCACAAACATCTACAGCACTTATTGCATTCAGAGAGGGAACCTGCAAACAAAACTTCTCAGAAAACTTTTGGTTCTTGTTCCAGAGAATTTGCTGAAGAGAAGGAAAAACAAACAAACAAACAAACAAACCAAACCAGCCCCAAAAAAACTGTGCGTGAAGGGGGAGGAAAAGCAGGGCCTTTTAAAAAGGGAATCACAACAACTTTTGCTGCCAGGATGCCTTTGCTTTGGAAGAGAGGATTTTTGTTGGTGCTTTGCTGGATTATAGTGAGGAGTTCCCCAACCCCAGGATCGGAGGGGCACAGTTCAGTCACTGACTGTCCATCATGTGCCCTCGCCACGCTCTCAAAGGATGTGCCCAGCTCACAGCCTGAGATGGTGGAAGCAGTAAAGAAGCACATACTGAACATGTTGCACTTGAGGGACAGACCTAATATCACCCAGCCGGTGCCCAAGGCAGCACTTTTAAATGCCATCAAAAAACTCCACGTGGGAAAGGTGGGAGAGGATGGTTATGTGGAAATAGAGGATGATGTTGGAAGAAGAGCCGAAATGAATGAAGTTGTGGAGCAAACCTCAGAAATCATCACTTTTGCGGAATCAGGTGAGTGCTTGAAAAACAAAACTGTAAAATATCCTTTATGCCAGAACTGCAATTAACTTCTCTTCTCCTCAGCAGTAATGTTTTCTGCAAGGTTGTAGGATGAGACTTGGGGGAAGGGAGAAGGAGGAATGGGATGGGGGGACGGGACTCTGAAGGAATTTGATTTTTCTCACTTAGTCTTGGCCACAGATTACACTTGCTAAGCACAGACAGCCACACAGGGAGGAAGCTCTAACCAATCTTGAGCAGAAAGTCAGGCTGCAGCGGGGTCCTCCAAACTGCCTGTGAAGCCAGAGTACTTGCAGTAAAGTACTGGATTGCAGAGCTGATGGTGAAAGAAAAAGGGCTGAAGCCTTTGGGGGAGTTTGTCAAGACAGAAAGTGATCTGCAAACCGCTTGAGAAACAACCCTTTCATGTAAAAATTACAGTGGAAGTTATAAAATCACATGAAGCAGCTTTAGCTTTTAGAAGTGAGAGGGCTTTTTTGGCTTTGTTTTGCTGTTGTTTTTTTTAATTTAACACAGCATCTTCGGCAATAAAGAGTTGCAGGGACTGTCAGATGACTTCAATAGAACTGGACAAGTTGCTGTAGCCGATCCAATTTGTAATGCAGACTTCTGCATACTGGAAAAAAAAGATTCTGTTCCTAGAACGCTCCTGCCAAAAAAATGCAACCTTGGTAGGGTGTATTTTGAACTCTTTCACAGTTCTGTTTTCTAACACTTATGCAGTAAGAGCTCAGAATATAGATATTTACTAAGTAATGACTTAAGACTCATATCAACTGCCCATAGGAAACAGCTCTGAAGTTGTTCTTTACTGTCTTGTTCCTACATGAATAGGACCAGAACCCGTTTTAATTCAATGTACACATATGTGGATATTTATCTGTTAGTATATGTGAGTATGTTTATACATGCATCAATAGAAATATCTTGTAATAACACTATCATCTAACTAACAGCAACTTTTTATGATGCTGTCTAGCCAAAGCATTTTTCCTGTTGCCAAGACGGTTTAAAAAGAATGTCATTGTTTTGTTTGGTACAGCATATGGTAGGCAAAGTATGCAAAGGAACTCCAAGCATTTTTGTTTAAAAGTTTGCTGCAGCAGTATAAACAATTAAGACAACACTCAGAGTTTCCAGTCCTGAAAACCTGTTGACTCAGATGTTCTGTTTGCAGGGAAGCCGTGCACAAGAAGTGTGCATGCTTTTAAGAGCAGGCATTCCTGCTGGCTGTCCCATTTCCAACTGTACGAGGAGCCCTTGCCTTTGGAGTCCTTGTCAATATACACATTATCAGTTCTTTCAGTACGAAAGCTCAGGCTTTTTGTTTTTTTCCATCCCTTCCACTTCAGAAAGCAGGCAGAAGGTGTCAATGCAGTGGTCATTAGAAGCAGGGGAGGCTCAATGTTAGTTTAGAAGTGAGTTTTTAAAAGCAAGGAAAACTTTAAGCTATCTATGAGTCGGATTCCCCACCTGGTTTTCAGCAGCTCGCTCTGAGCACAGTGAAACATATGGCATGAGCAGTGGTTTCTCTTCACTGTGTGAGTCCCAATCATTTGTAAACACATTATTGTCTCTCCTGAGCTCTGACACAAAGGAATTTGGAATTTGATATATGCCTACTCAGTACGACACCCTCCGACGGCGGCTCCTGAAGCCATTGGCTCTCAAGGTCACGTGAGCAGCGAAAATCGTGCCATTGCCCACACGCTGGCCAATAGTCCAGCCACCGATCCCCCCCGCCGCAAACTACCCAACACTAGCACGTCACTCAGTTTGATTTACATAGCGTTGTCCTACCACTGCTAGCCAAATTAATTTAAGAAGACTTATGCTATGGAGTTGCGGAGCTGAAGGACGGGGCATCTGCTGTGTTCCCTTGCTTTTTCTTCTCTGCTGCTGTTCTCCACCTTCATGCTAAGCCCGTCCTGAAAGCCAAGGCAGGAGGGCTCTTCCAGCCCTTTCTCCCATACCTGCTAGGCTTTGATTTGGGAGGAGGGAGGAGCAATTAGCAACCTAGAAACCAAGCTCTATGGTTTGGGCTTATAATGGGAATGGTAACTCCACTCTGTGGAGTAAATTCAGACTGCCAAAACTTATTTTACATCTACAGCCATTCATATTTGGTGTCTTGCTAACATCAGAGGATCTACTACACTTTACAGGTGCCAATGCTGCAACAACTTAAGTAAAACTCTACCTAAGATCTCTTCCACTCGCGCACCAGCAGTACTGTGCATCAAATATTAAAGCAGTATTGTTTTTCCTGTTGAAGAAAGTGAGGCAAAAAGAAAGCAAGTGACATATCATATAGGAAGTATGAGTTAAAAAGACAGGGATAGAATATAGCCACATGGACAGTCCTCACTTTTCACTCTGTGGGAACTAGGAAGAGCATGGATAAGTTTAAAACACCAAGCAGGCGAATAAACATGTTCCTCTCACAGTCAGGTTAATGTTCTTCCTGCTTTCAATGTGAAACTCACTCTGCCTCAAAAGAGGGCAATAGGAAATCAATGAAAATGCACGGAAACGTCTCATGTCGTATCAAATAAAGGTCTATGGAAAGAGAAATAAGACTTTAGGCTTTTTGTTCCTTTGGGTATGACTTGACATAAACCAGCCATTCCCCCTACCTTTCAGAAGCCACATTTACTACTTGCCTTCATAAAAAAGTAGTATTTCCATCTTTCATCAGCCGTATCCTCAGACATACAATGAAATGGAGTGACTGAACAAACAGTGCCCTGTGCACATGACTGGCTCGAGACCGCAATTTTCTAAAATAGAACAAAATTCAAATGAGCACAGGCCTCAGACAATTAGAGGGGAAACTAAATGCAGTGAACTTGTCTGAAGCACAGGTGTAGTTATGTCCAGGAAATCAGCAAAATAGCTGGCAGGTAGTTTTTACAGCTAACAAATCCAGGCAGATCTTTACAAAATTAATGATCGTGAGTATTGGGCAAAAGTTTACAAATGCACCCTACTGTCCTTTGGCACTCTTACAAGTAAAACATGAAAATGATTTTCTACTTGCATATCAAACTAAGATTACTAACCTCGATTAGTTGTGCTACAAGGGTAGCTGTGCCAGAGCTCTGTGGGTTACTTCAAGGTCTTAAAAATAGTCTTTTGAGGAGAGGGGTCATATGATTTTCTGACAAGCAAATCCAACAGGTTCTACAACGGAGATACCCAATGCTCATAAAATATGGTCAGCGACTAACCCTTTCATTATTTTAAGTAGATTGCTTATTAGGCAAACCTGGGATTTTGCCAAGTGAATTTGATCCTGGCAACTCAACTACCAATGAAATGGGTTGCTAAGACCAGCCCCCAAGAAGGTGACAGGAACTACTGGATGGAAATACTGAAATCCAAAGGCTTATCATTAGAACTGTCAGGGAAAAAAAAATGAGAAGTCTGTCAGCTATTTAGACCCTTTCTACCTTTTTGTATCACTCCATACCGAATTCAAGGTGAACTGACTTGATCATGTGATGCCTATTTTCATGTGCAGATACACCTGCATACACACGCCTTTTCCTGGGAAGATACCTACTCCTATACATCCAGGCTGGCAGGTCAGGAGGAAAAAAAAGGATGGGTGGCTTCTGCCTCTTTAAATCATTTCATAAATATTCTTTTGAAAGCAAATGTGTTTAATGGTACAGCTATCCGTGCTGAATAAAGAATGACCACGAGAGGGCACACTCCAAAGGCTTTTTGCTCCACACAAGGCAACCTTCCTGCAAACTCCTATTTTACCTAACCGGATCCTGAATCCCAGGGATCTTTATGCTTATCTGTAGCTTCTCTGAGTGGAGCTCTTGTTTCTCTCTTCTAGTTTATTTAAAAGGCAGAGATCACGGGAGTGGAAGACTGTAAGTAAAATAATGCAGGAAGGAAACAGGCAAAGGGGGAAAAGATAAACTGATGGATGCTAGAAGTTCTGGAAAATCTAGAGAGATCAGAAATTGTCATTATTATTTTTTACAAGATACTGAGAAATGTGACCGTGAATCATCATCTGAGCTGATTTTCTCACATCTTTTTTTAATGCAGTCTCCTTGGCTTTTAGAAAACAAGCCTATTTCCCCTTGATTTTTTTTTTTTNTACTACATCAAAGATTTCAAGTTTAGCAAATGAAAGCAAGTTCCTTCCAGAAGAAGAAAGCCATTCTATATTAATCTGTTTCATTGTAACAAAATGTGAGAATTCAGGGAGGTTGTCTGGTTTGAGAACAACTTGAGAAAGCACAGACAAATCTAAGAAGGTGGGAACCCGTTTAGAAAAAGATACCTGAGAGAGAGGAAGTACTGTATGTGTCCATCTCTGTGCAGGTAGTCACGCATGAAGTTTTGTACGCAGATGCAGTTGAGAATATCAGAATATGCATTTGCCTGTAGGTGTGTACAAGCGCGTGTATATCCGCATGTAGGGGTATGCCAAGGTAGACACGCTTATGTAGCTGTACCTGCATCCTGCAGATCAGTGTGTGCATTCGTGTGCTCTGCCGTGTGCAGGGTGTATCTACACTGCATATGTGTAAATGATTCATGCTGAGGAGTTCTTATATATAGATATGCCTATACGGGTATGGAAAGGCAATCTCATTTAAAGCAACAGAGCTCTGAGAGATTGATTTTAGTGCAAGATTGAAGCTTAGTCTACTGGGAGCAATTGGAAGTTTTGCTATTTATTTCAGTGGGCTTGGCATTTGGGCCTTAATACATAGAAATTAAATATTTTAATGAAAACATACTGGTAGCTTCTAATCCAATTAATTTTAGAATTTACAATGAATTATAACAAGTCTGTACAAAAGAATTACTCTCTCTTTTATGAAAGATAATGACGATATTGTTTTTACATTGAAATATGTTATTGGTGCAAGTGATCCTAAACTTTGCTTGAGCTATTTTAGACATACATGCAAAAGTCAAGTAACAAAAAACTTAAACCCAACAAACACCTTTTTTGTTTCTAAATATTTAAAGTCATGTGGGGGAAGGGCTTTCAATTTGGAAAGAACTCAAGGCCGTGGATGTAAAGTGCTTCCCTCCTCACAAAATAGCAGAGGAGAGTCAAGGTTCACCAGAACTGAATTATTTCACATTCTGAATGACCTTGTCAATGCCCCTTTGGGTTAACTTTTCAAGAAAAAGTATTTAAATGAGGTTGCTGCTGCTTTTTCCCCCACGAATGCTTGGGGAATAGTTCTTTTTCCTGTTTTCCTTTTTTGGTTCAATTTTTCTTACAACAAAAATTGCCTTTTGCTGGCAGCAAAGGTTATGTGAACATACAGATAAGGTGTTTGTTATTTGTGCCATAATTGCTCCTCCCTTACTAAAAGGCAACAGTCAGGCAGTCAGGGAGTAGGAATGAAAGTACGAAACCTGGATGACCGAGAGCTAATGAATAGTTAGAATAAATTGTTTGCCAGTGATCCATAGGCTGAAACGCATTCACAGAAACAGCCACTGTCTAATCGCGGTAATAACACATTTGTAATAATCAGTCTGCCTAGGGGATAACAGTGCTAAATTCACTGAATAAATTCTGTGCTGTGAACAATTCATCTAACTCTAGTGGTCACTCATTAGTAAACATTTTGAGCAATTATCTCTCAATAACCATGCTCTTCTCTTCACTCTCTTTAGAGGAACCTTTCTAGTAACCTATTTTTTTCTGTCTCCTGGGGAACGGAAATGAGAAGTAAAGAGAAAGATGCTTTTGAATGTAATTGCAGATTGGCACGCAGCACAAAATTCCCCCAAATCTAAACATAGGCGGTAGTAAAGTTAGCAACTAAAAAAGGAAAAAAAAAGCTTGCTTTGTATGGAAAAACAGTTCACTTACAGTATAACGTAAAAAGGTTCAAAATTAAGCAGCCGTGAAGCATGGAAATTTAAAGTAACAGCACCTTCTTACACAGTGAGCGTTTTTCAAAGGAAAATTTAAATACTGCATATTAAGAGGAATTAAGACTAAGTCATATTATAGTGTCAGAAAGGATAATCACTTTCATTATCAAAAAACAGCCTTATAATTTAACAGCATTAAAAAAAAAAAAAGGGACATTTCCCATATCCTAGCATTTTACTCAAAAAAAGATCCTCTTAATTGCATATCTTAGACCCCACCTAGTATCTGTATATAGCTTGAACTAACAGGGCTCCATTTGAATCCCACTGCAAATTAATGAGCTTCGACTGCATAAAGCCGACGATACCGAAGGAAGGATCCTCAGCCTCAGAGGAAGAGCACACTGGAGCCGCAGGCTACTGCCACCACCCCAGCCATGAGCTACCCCACACAGGGCTGCCCCCAACAGCCTCCCCACGCCTGGGCCCGCAAGGGCTCTGCTGAGCCCTCCGTGCTCTCCTGCACCGCACCGGCCACCAAGTACCACTTGAGAGCAGGTACCCAGCGTGTGAGCCCTCAACAGCCCTTCCAGAGGTACGGAGAGGAGGGTACCTGTGCCGGCACCCCTCTGTTCGCATGGTCAGGTTTCTCTCCTAAAAAGGTGTGTGAGCACCACTGAAGAGAAAAACAGATATGAGCAAACCCTCACGCTATATATACTGATGCTACACTTTCCATTCAGTAACTCCTTCCATTAAACCTTTTACCATATATGCACTACTTCTAAGGGCTTGAATTTTTAACCATTTCTCACAGCATTTGCCAGTGTCACTCGCACTGCTAGACTGCTCCCTCAGCATCGCAGCCCTCTTCCTCGGAGGGACTTTGCTCAGCACTAAAGCAGAGAGGTGGCCTCTCCAAGGCTTTGGGAAGGGTAGACGAGGAAAAGCAATCAAAGGGGGCCCCAAAGGAATCCCTTGTCTCCTTTTTCAGCTGCTTTCTGCTATGATAACAATCCAGGCTGTTGACATCGCCGTTTACATGAGCATGGAAGTGATGAAGGCATTACCACTGTTGGGCTGTGGGTCTTTCCACAGGAGTCAGGCAGGAGGAGCAGGATGATTAGAAATGGAAAAAGACCCTTGCAAATCAGCTGTGGCAGATGAAAAGGCAGTACAAGAGGATAAACAAAGTGTAATTATGGAAGTGATACCATCCCCAACTTTCAGGAAGGTCTCCTTTTTACTTTCAGTTAGATGAACAGCATGTATTTCCAAATCTTTGAACCTGGACATCAACTCAGACCAAAAGGGAAAGTCTGCTAAATCCCTAAGCAATATTTGGAGAAAATGAAATACAGCGATTTTTTTTTTTTCTCAAAACACTTGAAGAATTTATTTTATTGTAGCACCGTACCTTTTGGAAATAAAGATCCTGTTATAAGGGGAATGTGTAATTATAATAAGCCAGATAACAGAGATCTCAATTCAGTTTTAGCACAGGCCAAACTCTGATTGCAAAATGAGCTTGTCTGAGCATAGTGACCTCATAAAGACTGCAGGATTCATACCATTTGTGCCCTGTGGTTGTAACAAACTATTTGTGAATGTGGAGAGAATTCAGAAAAGCTTCGTGTTTTCCGAATGTGAAAGCATGCTTTTTATCCCCAACTTTGCACCATTCCCAGACTCCTTCTAAAAAGATCTGTGAAAGGGAAAGGTTTTTTCTAATTGCTATTAAAACCTTTTATTAGCTATGCAGGTTTGAGGACTAGGATTTTGTTTCATACAGAAATATTAGGCTCATACAAGCTTCCTGCATCTTTTTTCTTTAGGATCTGAATTGACCATTCGTGTGTGAAAATGTACCTAACCACATCCAGAGATACTGTTTTTGTAGCTAAGAATCTACAGGGAGGCTGTTATCCCTGTATAAGGACATGTCTTATGCTACCTTGCTCAAGCTCACTTCCCTCAAGTGAAGAAAAAGCAAAGTATTCGGGTACTTTCACCATACTATTACTACTCTAATATTTTTAGTAATGAGGAAGAATTCACCTTTTGCACATACAGGAACATATGAAAAACTAATTAAGAGAGTTCTTCAGGTCCTGTTTCTTTCATGTAATATCTGTCAAGAAGAGTGGCTGAATTGCTGCAATTCTGGCCAGTGCATAACGTAATATGAATATTTACTGTTGAAGATGCGTCACTTCATAACTATTTTCAGCTTCACGAGCATGGAAATAATGAAATGTGAAACATCAAGCATTAGCACTTAAGAGCATCAGGTTATTCTGTACACAGCGATGTCTGGCTTTTCTGATTAGATGGCCCACAGAGCTCCTTCCCCAGTTCGGCCAGGTCTGCACACCCTGCCTGCTTCTTTCGGAGCCCATGAATGCACCAGTTTTCCACGTTCCTGCCCGGCACAGCTGATCTGCTCACACACAGCATCCCTCCTAGCACTAGAACTGCTGTCTCTATCCAGCTTGGTATCTCTGGAACACAGAAAAAGTTTTGCACTTCCCAGTAATATATGCCTATTCCCCACACCAGCCTGTGAGCTTTGGGGAAAGAGAGCAGCTGGGAAGAGGCTGCTGGTGCCAGAACAATTTCTGCAGCTTGCTCTAAACCATCTTTTCCACCCCCCAAGGTTTCCTTGGGTAGGGACTGCAAGCAGAAGGGGGTTGGATGGAGAGTCTTTGAGGCAGCAACTCCCTCCTGGCAAGTCACTTGCCTTCAGGTTCCCCTGAAGCCCAGGTCCCCCTCAGAAAGGGTTTATTGTGTCTGTGCCTAGGAAAGGGATAAGCTAAAGTTAGAAGCTTGCTTTAGAAGAGAGAGCTGGGCAAGAATGAAGCCGCAGGCTGGATGGATCCATTCTTGTACAGAACACTCTTTAAAACATCCCTATGTACAAGGCAACCAGCCGCTTGGACCAGATTCCTTTGGCCTGGAGGAATTTAATTGAACATCTCCTCATGCTCTGAAACCTGGGCTGGAGTGGGATTAATGCCTATCATCTGCCCTCTGCTCCAACACAGCTGGCAGCTTTGCCATTTCCAGAATGGAAAAATATAGTGTTAGCTGGTAAGAGCTGACAAATGAACTTCCATTCATTACTGAACGAATCTTATTTTAAAAATAATAGAAAAACAGTGACTCCACCATGCCTCACAGTACCAGTTAGTTTGCTCTGTCTTTTCTATAAGCTTTTCTAAGGCACAGTTCCACTGGTTCATGTGGCTCCCTGAGAAATTAATGTAATAACTCACTTTGGAGACTGGCATCAGCAAAGTCTGTGAGAAGCAGTTAACACAAACCATGTGTTTCCCTATCTCAGTGACAGTTAAAGTCTACAATTTCACACTCTCACTTAGAGGGAAAACAAAAACAAAACGCTGTGCCCTTTGGCCACTGTTATTCAGAAACGTCTGTCTCTTTGACCTGGGAATGCCACCAGGGAAAGCTCAATGTGTCAGTGCCAGGACTTCACTGAGAAGAAAAGCGACAGGTAGCTCAAAAGGCAGCACAGCCTGCCTACAGACTTAAGAAACCAGGAGCCCTTGAATTTGCAAGTGAGTACAGGATAGATGTCTCTTGTGATTTTGTCCCACTGCTGTTTGACCAGAGAACGGGGCGACAGGGAGGTGGTCAAGGAGCCCGTGCTAGTGGAGTTCAATGGCAATGGGAAACAAGGAGGAGAGCCGAGCCTTGCTGTCATGAGAGAAATTTTTCCTGTATGCATCCAGCCACTTCAGTTTTGATCACCACTTGCCCTTTTAGGGTGCAAAGTTCTGGTTGCTTGACAAGAAGAAGCACTGCACAGAGAATTGCGTCAATCACCGTGGGTAGCTCAAGGATAGTATCAATGACAGATTTACAATTATTAATACCGTTAGTGTCTCACTAAGGTCAGATATCTGTGCATTTCAAATCTGTGACCCCAGTCCACGCTGGCCTCCATGCCGAGAAAGAACAAGAAATGTCAACATGGCTTTTTCTTTTGTCAGGAAAATAGAAAATTACCTCTCTTAAAAAAATAATACGACCACTACCCCCCAGCTAATTCATTCTCTCTTAACTTTTTCATGCTCTAGTGATCAAATCATTAAACAGCCCTCATTATTCATTCCAACTTCTGCCAGGGATATGAGCTCTGTATCAGAGAAACACCCCCTCACCATCATAATCATCATCATGACATCTCAGCAAGTTGATACAATTATGCCAGAGAACCATCCTCATAATTATACAGTTCTTTAGCTCGTTTCTCAGTGTATTCACCATTACTATAATCACAGCAAGTACAGTGTGTTAAATTAAGAACAGGATCTACAGCTAACATCTCACAGGATGAAGAGCCTGCCTGCTGCAATTCTGCAATTCTTTACAATATAACTCTGCAAACCTCTCGAAGCTGAGGCTCATATTTTAGTAATTCTTTGTTTTTGAAACAATTGACATTTACAACTCATTTTAAGACGCATATGCACAATGACATTTTATGGAGGGAGAAAGGGCAGACCTCATTCCCACATAATTTCCAAAGTATTGCCAAAGAATTGGGAGGGCTGGAACCCACTCCCTAACTTTAGCTATTAAGCGCAGATTTGTATGTGTATGGTACATATAGTCATGGACTGCTGTCACAAAAGCATTTTTGCCTTTCAGCTAACAGTGATCACAAAGACAGATTAGGCAAATGAACTCTTAGCAGCTACTGATGCTTACTTGCCATGAGATGCTTTACAAAAATGACTATAGCATTACTGTAATAAAATGCTTTGGTTAAAATATGATAGAGGAGAACAACAGGCAAAGAAATACTTTTCTAAAGAGAGAATTTTCACAAAAGACAAACTGAGGAGATGAGGTGGAGGAAGGTTAGATCAGAAGAATCATAAAAATTTAAAGAGCCAAGTAGGAAACTTAGGGAACTTCATGCCTGTGGCGATGGTAACAGAATGCTCTTTAACAGAATGCAAGCAGACATACTAACAAGTTCTTCCTGTCTATTTCCATTTACCAAATCAGGCACAGCCAAGAAAATGTTGCACTTTGAGATTTCCAAGGAAGGCAGTGAATTATCAGTGGTGGAACATGCTGAAGTGTGGCTCTTCCTGAAGGTCTCCAAGGCCAACCGGAGCCGGACAAAAGTCACCATCCGTCTGTTTCAACAGCAGCGTCAGCCTAAAGGCAACTCTGAAGGAGCAGAAGATATGGAGGATGGGGGCCTGAAAGCTGAAAGGAGCGAGACTTTGATTTCAGAAAAGGCAGTGGACACCCGTAAGAGCACTTGGCACATCTTTCCTGTCTCCAGCAGCGTCCAGAGACTCCTGGACCAAGGTAAGAGCTCTTTGGATGTGCGGATTGCCTGTGACCTATGCCAAGAGACTGGAGCCAGCCTGGTGCTACTGGGCAAGAAGAAGAAAAAGGAAGATGATGGGGAAGGGAAAGAAAAGGAAGCCGGAGAATTTACAGGAGAGGAGGAGAAGGAGCAATCACATCGCCCCTTCCTAATGATGCTTGCTCGGCACTCAGAGGACCGTCAGCACAGGCGGCGGAGACGAGGCCTGGAGTGTGATGGCAAAGTCAACATCTGCTGCAAGAAGCAGTTCTTTGTCAGCTTCAAGGACATAGGATGGAGTGACTGGATCATTGCACCTACAGGTTATCACGCCAACTACTGCGAAGGAGAGTGCCCCAGCCATATAGCAGGCACATCTGGTTCATCATTATCTTTCCACTCCACTGTCATCAACCATTACCGCATGCGGGGCCATAGTCCCTTTGCCAACCTCAAGTCATGTTGCGTGCCCACTAAGTTGCGGCCCATGTCCATGCTCTACTACGACGATGGACAGAACATCATTAAGAAAGACATACAGAATATGATTGTGGAGGAGTGTGGCTGTTCATAGACGCATGTGTGTGCAAGACCCTTCTCATTAAGAGAGAAGAAAATGTATCAAAAGCCCAAGAAGAGCCAGATATGGTATAACCTTTTTTTGAATGAAATAATCATTGGAAATAAAAGCAAAAACAAAAGAGAGAGAGAAAACAAAATAAAAAAAAAATTAAAAAAGACTTATGGAGGACCAGAAAGGACTTCAGCTATAAAAAGGAAGAAAGCTTCATGAATCTGGGCTTGAATGAGATACATCTGAATGGCGGTATGGGTTGGGGTTTTCCCCTTCCTTTCAGTATGCTCCTTATCTTATTACATAGCATATTAAACATTAGTTATTACTAGGGGAGTTATGTTCCCTCCCTTAGTTACCCACCAGTTCAAGCCGTGGTAGCAGCTCATCTAACCTGCAGCAATTTGGACTAAGTCCAAAATGTCATTGAAATTTCTTGAAAAGCCATGTGTATGAACACTACATTCACTGGCACTTTCCCCCCAAATTTACCAAGGACCTGAGTAGGTGTGTAGTGTTTGCATGTATATATATATGGCTATGTATTTATATACATATCTCTATACATACAGACACTATACACATACATATCCTTACCATTGGTAAAGGGACAATATTGTGCAGGTGTATACACCTTCATCTTCTGCACTACATTTACAAAAAAAAAAAAAAAAGAAAAAAGGAAAAAAGAAAAATGAAGAAAAAACAGAATAAAAAAAGAACGAATGAAAGAATAAAAGTTACATTTTGTAAAGGTGCTTACAACGTTAGAACTATGCAACCTAGTTGGTTTGAAACTGTTTACCTGCGAAAGAAAGAAAAAAAAACAAAACAGAAAGACTTTTTTTAAATGGAAGTAACTTGTTTTAAAAAAAATTCTTCAGTGAGAGATACTTGAAAGGAACATGTTTGTCCAGTTACTGGAGCCAAACATTTCTATATTTTGTAAAAAAAAATTTTTAATCGTTTACTATTTGCACTACAATGGTGTCTGACCTGTCTAATCCTTATTTAACAAATATTTGCAAGGGAGGGTGGTTGGGTGTGGGAGTTGTTGAGAGCTGCACTTATTGTGAGCTATACAAGAACTGCTACAGCACACAAAATAGCTATTTTTATTATTATAATAATTATTATTATTTTGTACCTTAAAATGAATAGACACATACACCAAAGACATTTGTGTGAGCCTCGAAAAAGTCTGTTTGTGGTTGGTACCATTCACCTGTAATAAGTTAGGGTTTGAATTAAGGGTCAGTGGGTTAATTACATTCAGGCTAGAATATCTGCTAACCAGTT
>VXBO01012700.1:471695-550550 GCA_013400135.1 Rhinoptilus africanus
TCCAATAGCGCCCTCCATAGAAAATTGCCATTTGAAGTAAGCCCAGAAAAGCCCTGGGATTTGGATCCAAGGTCCATCTAAGCATAATTGTACTCTTTTGCATGTACAACACTAAGACTTCTCTCTGATGCACAGCAACTGTGCATTGTTGGGAAACAACTTTACACAAGGGATATACATATATATATATGTATATATTTTTGTATGTATATATGTATGTATATACAAGGTATAAGCACTTCTGGCTTCACTTTAATGTTCTTAAAACAATGAATGTTTGTGTGCAAAGCACAGTATGTTAAAAGATTGTTTGTTGCTACCAAGTGGGAGGCTACACGTTCAAAATGGTATTTGTGTGAGAGAAACCTAAAGTGCTGGTGTACACTTAGAAAGTCTTGATGTAAAATTGCAAGCAGCTTTGGGCCCTGCCCACCATCGCCCCTGCAAATATACAGAAAATGGCAGTTGTGGTAGGATTTCTGTTTGAAATGCAAAAGACCGGCTGTCTCAACCACCACCCCCTAGCATGACAACTCTTTAATGGGTTTGCACGTTACCTGTAAGACCTAATTTTCAGTGTCAACACCTAACCTGAAGGGTCCAACCCATAGGGCATAGGTAGATAGTTTTTTAAAAAAATTCTATCGCTGTCATATTTAAAAGAATGTTAAAGTTACAACATTTGTCTTTGGGTAGGGGGAGATGATAAGAGGGAATGGGAGACACCTTTAGGCCCTGTTTACACTGAATTTGATAACCCTGAGCCTGAAGATTCAGACTCTCACAGGTTTGCAGGACCAAGCCCCTGTTAGCTGCCTTCTGATGGAACAGGCTTTAAAAGGCCTCTCACGGAAAGATGCACTAACGTGGCTCCCCACCTTGTTGAGAGCACAGTTTGTAAAAAAAATTAAAAAAAAAAAAAAAAGATAGCACAATTTAACCCGCTCACATTGGCTAGGGATAGCGTGTTAGCACCTTTATGGCGAGAACTATGTTTAAACAGTGTAATCAGGGCCTTCATTTTTGTCAGCCAAAACTGTTTGTGCGTGCATGTGCGTGTGAGTGTTCTCTGTGTGTGCATATGTATGTGCGCATGGGCGCATGTCTGTATTTGTACGTATCAATAGAGATTTAAAAAAAAAAAGGGAAAAAAAAGAAAAAAAAAAGAAAGAAAAGAAAAAAAAAAGCCCTTTCCTCCGTTGAATAGATATCAACATACATGCTTATAGCTAAGTTTTCTATCTAATTTATTCCACAGTATTTAGATTGCATAGTACAGCTAATGGGTTATACATTTATGTACTTTTTATACAATGCATTTTTTTTACAGACTTGTTTGCAATTTGCAAAAAAAAAAAAATTAAAAAATATAACAATTGGGCAAACACTAAATTTGTCACTAAAGTATTCTGTAAAATATCAAGGCTTTCTGATTTAAATTATTTGCAGAAGTTTGTTGGGTTTTTGTGTTTTCTTCCTGGGGAAAGGGAGGGATACCAAATGCTAGTAGGAAAATTAAAAAACAAATAGAAAAAAAGATGCACAACTGATTTATCATTATAACTTAAACAAATCAAGTTCCTTACCCTGTTTCATTTGAAGCAAGTGACAGAATTACTATTGATTTTTCTAGCAGTAGAGCCAAGCTCTTGCAACAGCAGGAGCAGGGACGTAGTCTGTGACAGTTGTTGAGGAGAGTACCTTTAATTTCACTGGGCTTTAGACTTGGCCTTAAAATTGGATGCATATTGTCCCAGAACCCTTACTCATGTCAACAGGCTCTTTGACATCTACTGGTCTCCTTACAAGAGTAGTAAAACTACTTACATGAGTAAAGGTAAAGGGTGAATCACAGGTTCCTTTTGCTGTGGGCAGAGTGACGCGAGAGAAAGGATTTTGAATGAATGGCACCATATCCAACATTGTTTAATTGAATTATTTAAACCAGGCTGCTTGCATCATGGTTGATCTCTGAACATAGCGGCAAGAGAAGCAGGTGAGATGGCTCACCTTGGTAAAAATTATTCTCAAGTGTGATTAGTTAAAGAGCATTGGAGACCTGAAAACCCAGCACCTTCCCTTCAATGACAATGGCAAAACTCCCATTGGTTGCAAGCAGAGTAAGTTCAGGTTCATGGTTTTCCTGGCCAAAGCAGAAATAGCCTTTAAAAAGAAGTCTGATGAGTTTGATACCAGCTTTTATGTGGTGAATGGGGACTGGGCCTGGAAAACATGAAACTAGCCTGAGACAACTTGCAAGTGAGGAAAGAAAATAGGATTTTAGGCGTGGTGAGCATGTTTCATGATAGATACACTAAAAACAGAATAAGGTTTTCAAATGAAGAAGTAACTGTTCCTAAACCCTGCTTTTTAGCTTTCATTTGTGTGCGTATACTAGTCCCAAATTTTAAAGTTTCCCCCCTCCAATATCTAGATTCAGTCATGGGGTTTTGATTTGTGGTCAGAGTTATTTAAAGTAGGGGCAAATGAAAAACTATATGATAAAATAAAATAAGAAATCGGGATGTTAATCAAGACTGACTGATTCCAGCAAAACACCCCACCCCTGATAATTTGATTTAATTAAATCTGCATGTACTTAAAATAGCATTAGAAATTGTTACCATATTTAAACAGTTGTTCAAGGGCATGCAGTCTCAAAAATTACTTCTCCTTTCAGGTACGACTATACCAAAAAAACACAGAGGTTTTTAACTACTAACACATTCCTTTGTCTGTAACCTACTTCCTGTTTATATTGAAAATGTATTTTCAGTATATATTTAACCACAGAAACATATTTGTTTAGTACCTCCACATTCTTCTTGTTTCACAGTTGACCACATTTGGTTGTCTTTCCCCCTTCTCCATGTCAGATGCCCACTGGATACAAGGCCTAAGAAACTGGCAGAAGTGCACATTAAGATGTTTCTTTGGGAGGGCTGAATGTATTTGTATTCTTGGGGTTTAGCAAAAGGAAATGCTTACAGATGCTTATAATTATTCTGCACTCATGTGTCACAGCAGAATACTGATCTAGGGCCCAAAACTATAGAAGTGAATGCAATGGGAGTTTTGCCATTGACTTCAACAGAAATAGTCTCTTACCAAATCATTGCAAAATGGGACTCCATTATATATACCTGCTTTTTTTGTATTTAGTTGAGATTTAAAGCATAAAGTTCATTTAACTGTTACACCACAAGGCCACGTAAAGGCTAGCAGCAATATCTCTGAAGCAGAGAAGTTCAGGCATCTATAAATTCTATGTGCAAAATGAAAAATTTTATGAACTATAGTTACTTGTGTGGAATAGTGCCTTACTCTGTAAGCAATGTTGTTGATTTCAGAGGGTCTCCTTTCCTAGAAAGTTAGTTGTTAGCATCAATAAAGTGAGGAAAGTCTATTTCTGGAGTGTAGGTAGAAAAGATGTGATGTATTAAGTTCTTTAAGTTAAACCTCATGTCAATAGAGTGCATCAGTATAAGAATCAGATGGTAATCACTTTCCTTACACTGAAACAAGCTTTACTCCATCTGCTCTCACTGCATTACATGTGGAGTAAAAAAGTTTTCAGTACAAGTAAATAAAATCATAATTTGACCTTTTGTGAACAACTATAAGCAACATTTTCATGGGCAGAAACAAACAACACTTCTGAGTTATATAGCTATTTATTTTTTGAGATATAGTGAATCTGTGTTAATTCTCAGTGGGTTTCTTTGTATTTAAATACTTTCAAAAACAATACATTGACGATGGGTTGAAGATATATATATATGTATGTATGCAGTGCTTTAACCAATGTCTGTTTGGCTAATGTAATTAAAGTTGTTAATTTATATGAGTACATTTCAACTATGTCAATGGTTTCTTAATATTTATTGTGTAGAAGGACTGGTATTTTTTTTATTTACATTATGTTTAAAGAGGTAACAGTTTGATATGTTCTCATTTGTTTATATTAGAAGTTATTTATTTTCACGGCATTCCGTCTGGTATTTTGATATTTGGAAGGCATGCTACCTATACTTTGTACAGTTAGTGAGCAGTATTCAGCAGCTCCCGGTAGATTTGTAGGCCCTATGTTAAATAAAAGACCTGTTTGGGATTTTTATTTTAGGTCTTTCCTATTGGTTTGCCAGGACCACTCGGTGTACTTACTGCCAGACACTCTGCCTGCGTGACCAATTTATTCCTACTGTATTTACCCAGGACAGAGGACCAAAACCACCTCTGGTGTAAGTCCAGTGACTTCAGTGAAGTTATACCAGAGATGTATTTGGCTCACAGAGAAAATGCTTGTGCAAATCAATGCAAAGAAAAGGCAGGAAGAAAGAGTCTTTGCATTTGGAATGGATTTTCAACATGTTAAAAATGTTTGGGTCAGCTATGGTTTATTTTACTTTGTTCTTTTTGTTATTTTGCTCTTTCTTATACAACAGCAGCAACAACACAAGTGAAATAAATAAAGGGAGTTTCACCAAGCATTGTGTAATCGTCCCTTAATACGCATTTCTGGTTGGGAAATTCACAGGAGCTGGGGAAATATCAGAAAAAAATTTACCTTAGAGGTGAAACATGTGGGTGCCTCTTTGGATTGAACAGTATGATGCCCTTCTCTTTGGTGTGGCTATGCTAAAATGGACATTCAAATTCATGGCTCTACATGTAATGGAATTTTAGGTTGTTCGCTTTTCCTTGTGAACTGCACCTGGAGTACCAAAGCTAGAGCCAACTGCAACTTCTTTGCCTGCAGGCTGTTAGGTCTTCAACTACCATCACCACAATTCCCTTGAATAACCCAGAATTAGATGCTTACACAGATAAACAGAGAATTTGTATTACCGAGACAAAATTGCAAGGCTGTCAGTTCACATACACTAGTTTTTAAATTGATTAGTAGTCAGATGAAGTGATCAAAGAGGCCTGATCACAGGCAGCTGATCCCTGGTCTGAGTGAGAAATTATCTGAATACCCTTATATTTGAAAGTAAAGTGAACTTACGAAGGGTTTTCACCAGTCATTGCATTCCTATGGTGATAAATGGACTCATGCTACATTCCAGTGGGGTGAGAATCAGGGAATAAGAATTTTGAGGTTGATCTTTAAATGGATTATTTGCACGGTGCATGGGCCACTGCAGCTATAAGCAGGCCTTTTGATAATCAGGCACTGAAAGCCTTTCTACAAAGGCTGTAGAAGTGAATTGCTTTCCTCTTACTAAGAATAAGTCTTCAACAAATCAATGCAATCAGAGCTAGAGAAAGCCTTTGTTTCAGATATAATTAAGACATGACTGAATATTTGCTTTCTTTCCTTTGTTATGATCACTATTATTGCCAGCATGGACAAATACAACTGGAGTTGGGAGGTGCTCTAAGAGAATAAAATCATAAGGGCTACTTGATTCCAACTGCAACTCTATTAAGCTGGTATAAATGAAGCTTACGCTTCAGGTGTAAAATGGGGAGTTATCCTTTCTCCGGTATGACATAAAGTGTAGTACTGGATGGTGTAGTCCAGATTTTTCCCATTTTCTCCAGCCATTTGATTTTCTTTCTATTTTAAGAATGCTATTGAGAACTGTTTCTATTGTACAGCCTTGTTGAAATGCCCATCTGAAAAAAAAAAAAACACTGGAGAAGTAAGATCTGCCTTTTACAGGAGCAGAACAATCTGCTAAAACGGAAAAAAACCTGTCCTAAACAAATTAGACCAAGCTAATAATACACAGACAAAGGCAGATAACACCAAATGATTTTGCAAAACAGATACATAGATAGTGTCTACTCAGCGTGGATTTTCTACCTTAGAGGAGCGTATTCACACTGCTGCTTGGGCTGTTGAGACACCAGGCTAGTTTCAGTGTATATCATGACTGTCATGCTTGTCACCGGGCTAACAGGGTCTATGTTTTGGTAGTCTCAATGGCTGCCCTCAGTGACCCCTTTCTTACTTAAATTTGCCTGTCTCCCTGAAATACAACCACATGCTGATTTCAGCTACTGCCTAGGCCTCAGAGTGACTGTCCTCCCTTATGCTGCTGATAGAAATATAGCACAGAGATCAAATCCATGGCTTGCAAATACCTGCTGCCCGGCTTCTATAGGCATTTCATGGTTTCAAAATAGCTGTATCGCACATTGCCACCACTTGATCACATCTCTCCTGTCTACTGTTTCTTCTCATCAGCTTTGCTAGAATTGCATTGACCACAAAAATAGTGCAGAAAATCATCAATTGCTAGAGTATCCCAAATCCTCTCTGCAGGACAGAGTTAAGTGAACGGTGGAGTTTCCCTTCCCCCTCCGACAGCCAGCAACTCTGAGTACCTGAAGTAGAAGGGTTGGGAGAAAGGTCCACATGAGTGGACCATCCATGTAACACACCATCCATGTAACTTTGTCTTGCGAGGGCTGTGAGAGGGAATGGGTTTAGTTTGCCTTTGAACAGTGACACTGCAGCTTATGGACACAGTGGCAAATTCAATGTACATATTACAACACCACATCAGGAAGCAGCATAACAAGTATTTAATATGTCTGACTCATCCAGTCTCTATTGCATGAGAAACTTACTCTGTTTCTGAGAAGACAGAAATGTATATCACCAGAGTTATGGCCTCCAGAATTTCATATAACAGCAGAAAAAACCAACATAGCAGCTTTATTCGAACAAGAAAAACATTCAGAGGAAAGCTGGCAAGAGATACTAGCAGAGGTCCCTAGAGGGGCTCTTGAGCAAACTGCTCCTCCACAACTTATGCACATACAAGAATGCCTCTTATGGCTGCATTAGGATGCAGTTTATGGGGCTGGGCTTGATCTTAATGAAGTCAGCAGGGTATTACAGACCTGGACGGCTTAACTGAAAGTACAACGAAGCCCTATTTTTCAAGAAAGATCACTGAGTATAAAAGAGTAAAGAGTAAGATGGTAGATGACGTGAGCACTTTAATGAGCGGCATATGAGAGTGATCAGAGTTGAATGCCTTTGAAAAATGTGAAGATAACTTAAATCAGGGTAGAGGTGGAAAAATCTCCAGTTACAGAATGCAGTTTCACAGGGTCTTTCTATATAAGGAGCCCATTCAAAGGTCTACATCTTAGTTCTCAGCTGAGCTGTGTCTTCTGCTTCACTGACACAGCCCTTCCCAGGGTCATGCCAGCCTTAGAAATGGCGCAATGCAGGAAGAAGACGCAGCACCACTTTCAGGCATCGGACTCTCACCACTTTTGCCACCCTAAGGGTGTTACAGAGGCCACAAATCTGTCTAAAGCCTGGGCAGACAGATTGGTTAACAAGTGACAAATCAAACTATTTCAATTTACTGAAATTTCTAGCACATGACACAACCCTCAGAAGCAATTCAGGCCTGTATCAGCACTGGCAAGCTACCTTAATATGAATCAGGTTTAAATTTGTCATGCTTTCAAATGCATACCTTTTTGTGCAAATCCTACTCCTTTCTCACGCTTTCACTGGACAGCCTGGTCATTTGTACACAGCTGTTGTGGCAAAATTGGCTCTAGGTTTAGGCTTCAAGCTTCGCTTCTCCATTCATATTTCCATAGCTTAAGAAAATACTCTCAAGCGCAGGAGCTTTATGCCACCCCCACATGTCTGGGCAAGAAGGAGATCAGATAGGTAAATTAATTAGGTCAACAAATAAGAGACATTCTCTAGGGATAGAAACTCCAGGTCCAAAGAGAAGCGTCCCAGTACTAGACCTGCCCTACCAGTGACCCAGCCCTGGTAGGGAGGGGGTCTGCAGTATGTGGGGAAGGGCAGAGGGACTGCAGGGAGGGGAAATGCAGCAACGGGGGAGTGGTTTCAATTACTCCTATGAAGTAACTGTCACATCAGGTCATGATGCAGAGATTAAATTTTTGCTATACCACACAGGTTTGTTACAGCGAGAAGGTAAGTCGTACTTGTCCATCTTTCTACCTGCCTACCTCTGCTACAGCAGAGTGTGTTTTCAGAAAAAAAGAAAACCAAACAAACCACAAAAAACCTATGAAAATGTCAAGAAACTAGAAGGGACAGCTGAAAGGGTAAAATATTTCAAAGCAGCTTGCAGGCAATTTACAGGTACTGTATTAGGGGCACAGTACTGAAAAAGACCCCAAAAACCAGTACGATAGGTTATCAGGATAAAGTCATATTTAAGTGAGAAAAATAGAACAGAAATGTCAGCAAGTTAATTCTAAGAACATATTACAGAAGTTTAGAAAAGAATCTGAATACCCTGCAAAATCCATAATATCTAAGAATGAGTTAAAAGGTCAAGTAAGACAAATTCAGTAAGAGTCAATGTGTGCTTTGTAAGTGGAAAACCTGTTTCATTTCTTGCAAGGAATCAACAAGTTCATGGAAAGGAAAACATGCTGATATAGTCAGCTTGGATTTTCCAGGAGGAATTTATTAAGACCCCCACAAACTCTTCCTAAAGAAACAAGCCCATCATGTGATGAAGAAGGCAGCACACACATCGCTAATAGTCTTAAATGATGAAAGAAATGGAGAGATGTCATTAGTGTCTGTCTCTGCATTAGGATCATAAAAATGAGCATAAAAATCTGAAATATGGATAAAAAGTCAGATGACAAAGTCTCCTGTCAATACTAAGTTAATCAAAATAGCAAAGGCAATGGCTGGTGGCACAGAATTGCAGAACAACTTCACAAAACAAAGAAAGAGCAGCTGAAAATCAGTGCTGATAACTTTAAAGTAACAGAGGTAGCACAGGACACATGTAGGAGAAAACAATCCCAACTTCACGTGCCATAGAAGTGAGCTGCCCCTCGGGAAAGGGACTTGAGCAGTATAATGAACAGTGTCAGATAAATGCTTATCATCAGTAAGAAAAGCAAGCTGAACATTAGGGATCACTAGACAAGACAAGGTTTGTTGCTTATTAAACCAGTTGGTGTAGCTGGAAAATGCAGACGTGGTTTTGGGTATTGAAAGAGAATGGCAGACTTCAGGGTAAACCAGAAACTATTAGGTGGCTGAAGACAGCAATTAGGCTCCCCTTTTGCTTTCTCTCCTTCAGGCTGAGAAAGTTCGGTTCACTCAAACTCCCTTCATACAATTTCCTTAGAGGGACAGACTGAGGGAAGAAAATTAAGACATAATTTTTAGGTCATCATGTTTCTGATTGGAAAAGCTTATTGTTGATTCTCCATTAGTTATGTCACTTTTACCTCAGTTATTATACTCTCTCTGGTAGAACAACACAGAGGATCAGGTTATGAGCACACACCGATCCTGTGTATACAGAAAGAATTCACTCAACACCACCAGACAAAAATACAGTTCTGCCACGGCAAACCAGACAGCTTAGTTATCCTTCTGATGCAGCCAGTTGTTTTTGTTTGGTTGGTTGGGTTTTTTTTAAAATGTATTTTTTTAAGATCCCTTCCTGTTAAATCACAAAACTGCATTATCCTCATGGCTGAGCAGCTACAGCCTGTGATGATTATCTCTGCGCTTTCTTCAGAGGCCAGTCACTATTTCCTCCAAGCTCAAGTTCAAGTCCTCCTGGCTGTCTCAACTGCACAAGCCATAGGCGTCACTGGGGAGACAGACCGATGGACAAATCAGCTTATGAATGGTCAGGTTTGCCTTGCCGCATACAGGCAACAGCAACAGAGATTATGTTGTTTACATTATTATTCCTGGCCTACGCTATCTAAAAAGAAAAGGAAGGAGGGTGAGGAGGGAGGGAAGCAAGGCAAGCTAAAACAAAGATGAGGCTAAAACCAAAATTAAAGTAGTCTTCATACTATTTCCACATAAACACAGTTGTTTGACAAGAGGGTTTTTTAATAGGGAAAAGGAGGGAACACAGACTGAATAGGAGAAGTGGATGTAACTGTGAAGATAGGAACACACCAGTGGGTAATAAATATTTATAAAATAAGACATGCTTCAGCCTGCCACATACGCTTTCTACAAAATGATATATGGATGACTAAAGTGTGATAAAGAAATGCAGAGTAAAGTAACACAGAGCCTAAATTTAGACACATGGAGATTTTTCCAAATGTTGCATTTTCAAGTATATTAAAAAAAAAAGACAAGGACAGAGGGGAAAGATGAAGGGTGTTTTTTTTTTCCAAACTAAACACAACTGTTTCACATCTTCATTTTTTCTTTGTTTCTTCCCTTTTTTTAATTTCCCTCAACTTCCAGCCTTTGTTCCTTTGTCTTATAACACGTTGTTATTCTCAATATGACAAAAGTTATACTTTTAATGCCAAATTGTTTGATACATTTTATAAAAGAAAATGAAAGACAGACCTTTGACTGCAAGGAGATGCAGAAGTTTGCTTGGTGCTATAATGTGCTACATCCACCATTTTCAGTTAACCCCTTCCCAGACCAAATGCTGCCTGTGTGCCCTTAGGAATACATTTCCAGCCAAAGCAGCTGAACAGATCACCACTTCTGCAAAACTTGAGAGGTACTGCCTTAAATTTCTTAGACACTCCTTTGAGACCAAATTAAGGCTTTCCTGGTACATTTAGCAGAATGGTGACCAGATCTCTATGCTAAATGTGCTACGCCTCAAACCTCACCCCAAAGAATGACCTCAAGTGGGTCTATGTTTGTATCTGGTAAGAGAAGTAAAGTTTTACTGTTATGAATACTCATTATTCCTGCCATTCTAACATAAAGCCTTAGCTGCATTTTATTCTGCAGTGTATGTTTTCCTTGCATAACCTGGTCCTTTAGACCTGTAACACGCTCACGTAATGCTGAGGCCTTGGCAGTGTCACAAGGGCATGATTTGAAGAAGACAAGGTGGTACAAGCAAACATAGGCTTTACAATGTAAGATAGCCTACGCTGGTTGCAGAATCTGATAACAGTGTGCCAATAGCTCGAATCTTAACACCTTGTGCAGTTTGCAGGGCTAGGTGTTAGGAAAGACAGCTTTTTAACTTACAAAATGAGCACTTTGCAACAGAAACAACTGTCAGACAAATATAGAACCCTGAAATGTCATTTTTACGCTCCTTTTTCAAAGTAATACTACACTTTAAAGTACAGTAGAACATAATGACAGTGTTAAAGAGAAAAAGAACAGATTTGACTTTAAAGACTAGGTACAGGAGAAGTGAGTCAGACCTGATCTCAGGGACACCAGAGGAGATTTGGAGTTACTGCATTAGGATTATTTCTGATGTAGGCGAGTATAACTGAAATCAGCATCTAGCAAACTGGGGAATAAACAAAGGCAGCAATATAGCAATATCCTTCATTATGGAGCACTTGAAGACAGTCACCAAAAAAGAACATAAAGCAAAAAAGTACACAAGCACAGGTACAGCCCTCCCCCAAAGGCTTTCTGGTGTCTGGATCCAGAACACTGGCACTACAAACTCAGTTCTGTCTGCTGAAGAAATCCCTAATTTTGGATTGACTCAAGGATGTTCAGGGTGTTACTGAAGAAAACCCTGGGATGGAAGGAGCATGTAAAGCTACTTTTCAGGCTGGCCCTGGCAATCCTTGTCTGTACAGTTACCAGCCAAGAGAGTGAAGAAGCAGGAGGTCAGAGAAGTAGAATAAGACAGATTTTGAAGACTAGAACAAACATTCTGATCTGTAACAGAAGCTGCATATAAACTTCATATTTATTTCTTTAGATGCAAAATTACATGTCTTGTCTTTGTAAACAAGCTGGCTATGGCGCTTCCCTCAAAGGAAGCCTTGCATCCACTAGGGTAGTTGTTGAGAAGTAAAGGACTTGGTGCTTTAGGGACTCGTGCAAAGCTGGAAGGATACAGAACCAAAGCATAGATTGTCACAGAAAGAGAGAAAACAGGTAGAAAGATACTATCGTTCAGCAGCATACTTGGCCAAGCTGATACATAACATATAACTAATAAAAAAAAACATGGCTTAGTAAAACCGCTATGCGACTATGTAGAACAACAAGTTCACCTAATCATAATTCCTTAGGTTTCACTTGGGTTTGGAACACTTTTATGTGATTTGGCATAAAAGAAGAAATGGTAGAGATTGCAGCCACACACGCGACCCTTTGCTTTGATCCATGTGTGCTGCACGGCCATTCCAAAAGGGAAAGACAAACAAAGAAGTACAGCCTGCTTCAATTTGCCTACACTGCTTCAATTTCTGATACCACATGCCCTTTTATAATTGGGGGAAAATCTTTCTGTAGTGAGCAGGAATAACTTCTCTCTATTGCAGTTACTAAAGCTGTTACACTTGATGGGAAAATTCTTCAGCTTCCCAGTATATGTAAACTCTTTGTACCTTGTATCTCTAAACAGGTTTTAAGCAGTGTCCATCAAAATACAAAGCATCCTTTGCCATCAAACTTCCTCTTTGCAGAAACTGTTTCTGGCAGCAATGCTAACATTTTTCTTTACTCGGACTGCAAGAAATGGTTAGTCTAAAAGGATCTAGAATGATGACAGTGATGCATGTTATTTGCTGCTCTGCATTCACTATATTCTGCTCATCTAACATCTCAGTTATGTGGCGTTATTCACTTTTTGACCTAAATTATTATGCAATCTGACTTTGCGCTATTTAAATGTTGCCTCATTTCACCTTTATTACCACTAAGCAATGGCAGCTGAAGTGATTCCTAACACGATTTGTGTTCAGTTTCTGGAATCTATTCAGGTAACAGGCCATACCAATCTAAGTTCTTATTATCTGACAAGCTGCTGTGTGCTTGGAATTAGTCTAAACATCTAGTTTGGACATCTGAAATTACCCCACTTTTCAGGAGACAACTACTGAGCAAACACTGTTTATGACAAATGTAACAATATATTATTTCAATATTGACTAACAGAAGGATTTATGAATGTTTTTTACCAGAAATATAAAGACAGTATTTTCGAACCTCTAACAGAGAGATTGCAGAGAAACTAATGTAAAAGTTTATGTTTAATAGTATGATATCCTAATTACACAGTAGAATTTAATCATGCAGCTTGTGAAAACAGTTACGGAAAAGAGACACAATTGTGAGGCATCTCAATCCCACACGGGTAGTGGGATGAATCCTGCTGTCCTTTTCCTAAGAATCCCACTGAGCTAGGTATGCTCTTGTCACTTCTGGCCCTTTGCCTCAGGGGAGGAAGAGGAGTATTCCTAAGGCACTTGGCTCCCTATGCAGGGTGCAGAGACAAAGCCAGACATGGGTGCAAAAGCAGCATGAGCTCTTTGGCATGGGACTGCAGCAAGCAGTGCAAGGCAATGCTCCTTCTCCCAGGCATATAGCAGTGCTGTAGAAAATCATATATATCTCTTCTAAGATGTGAGCACGTATCAGGGATTGGTACTTTAAATCCCAAGTGGATTGTGGAGGCAGGAGTCACCACCAATGGGCTAGCAGAGATGAGGCTCCTCTGCATATGCAGAAGAGTTTTCTCGTGCGTTGGACAGAAAGGCTGGCGAGGGGAGAGGGGCCACGTATGAAGGTGAACCCTGAGGAAACTGGTCAGCAGTATGTTAGGCTATGATGTGTCATTGATGACCTCGGGAAATGGTTAGTGTACGACCTGGACGTGATTTGAATTGTGATTGAAAAATTCAGTGTGGTAGCAGTGACCTACAAAGTCTCTACAGAGCTAGGAACAGAAATGCTCTGTGGCTGCAAATGCCTCTCCAGTGCAATATAAAGGCACTGCTGGCATTTTCAAAATCTGTACCTAATCCTGTAGCCACACAGACTTCTTTGATGGCTAAATTTCAGTGGCTGTCATCTCACAGGGGCCCATATAGCTGCCAATGCAGCTTCTAGCCACACTGAGATGCAAAGGACAAAAGCTCAACGAGGCTTCACAAAATATATCCCTCCTAGCCATTTCACTTTGCCATGGATATGATCCAAACATAAAGTGCCCTGTTAAAATAATCTCTATCCTGGTTACCCAGTGGCTAGAAAGTCACTCAGAATATCTAATGCACAGGAACCAGGACTTCCATAGCCCTTCCAAGACTAGAACTGTTGTCCAAGGCAAAGCCTCTAGCAATGGCACAAAATGTCACCATTTTTGCCATAGGTCTCACTTGCTCCAACTCATTCAGTACTTATTGCACCCAGAGTAAGACAGCAAAGGGTCTGAAGATCCCGACCCTGGATTATTTACAACATGAGTACACACTGCCAGGTGAAAGTTTCTTCTCTGATACTTATTTAAATCAAAATGCCAAAGAGAAGCTCTAGTACTATTTTTCCAGACATACTACCCTCGGTTATTATTTTGTAACTCCACATAAGCAAAGTTTCACTGCATCTGCTAAATATCTATGGGAGCAGAACAACTCAGTCACTTAAATATGTAGCATGGTTCCTCCTATTTCTGCATTACAGCACCACTCCAGTCTGTGACTCTGAGCAGGTCTCAGGCTGTCTTTCAGATGGTATTTAATGTGAGGTTCTCACTGCTTGCTAAGAAAGATTCCCTGGCAATTTTCACAAAAGTAGGGCCATTAACCTCTCTGACCTGATCATATTCCACTATTCATTAAGCACAATGGGGGGAAGAACTAGTTTAGTACTGACTCAGAAGGAAGAGTGCCACCCACTGAACCAAAAACATTGCACTTAGCAGCAGCCAGAGTATATACGTACATAGACATATGGGTGTTTATAGTGTATATACACACAGTGTATGTTGAACAGAAACCAAGGGGTGATCTTTACTCTCTCTTCTTTACTGTGAAGGTGGTGAGACACCGGAACAGGCTGCCCAGGGAAGTTGTGGATGCCTCATCCCTGGAAGTGTTCGAGGCCAGGCTGGATGGGGCTTTGAGCAGCCGGGTCTAGTGGGAGGGGTCCCTGCCCAGGGCAGGGGGGGTGGAACTAGGTGATTTTTAAGGTCCCTTCCAACCTAAACCACTCTATGATTCTGCAATCTGACTTGGTGGTTATAATTGCCAGTGTCTTAGATTAATGTGTTACATCATTCAGTGGCAAAACTGACAAGAAGTTACACGATCACATTTACTCACGTTAGGTATGTTGTAAACCAAATACAGAATTTTCTCTGATGCTCATATTTTCAGCATCCAGGGAGAAATCCTTAATCCATGACCATAGGCTCAACTGGTGGATTTACACCAGCAGAAAAATGAAGCAGGGAATGAGGCCCACGTTATTTCTCCCATCCCACTGTTTCCTCTCTACACTGAGCTGTTGCAAGAACAACTTTCCTGCTTGATATGTTGTTCTTTCTACCAGCTGCCACCTTAAATTAGGTTTTCTTATGTCATTTGGTAGTAAGGATCTTTGGGTTCATGTCAGGAGAGGCATTTAACATGCTTCTGATACTCCAGCATAAGCAGCTGTGACATGACGGCAATTCTGAACATCCACAACCATCACCACCAATTACCCCCTTTATTAGTCCGACCTTGCGGTGGATACCCAGGGAGAATTTCACTGTCAGTCTAAACATTTCACAGCTTCCTATGTTTCATGAATATATATATATATATGCTGTGTTTCACATTTCACTTGTTTGCTGCCCTCCCAAACACCAGCTTCTTAATTTTAGCTGCTTCGGTAATAAGACATAAATCACTTTTTTATGGCTGCTGCACCATTTTTCTGCTAACAGCTGTCATATTGCATTAGGCTACATTATACACGATGAAGAACGAGGGAGAGGTGGAGCACGACATGCGCAGCCTAACAAATTTATTATGCTGTTTGGCTGATAGGCCTATTCATCTTTCAACGCCGAGAGTACAATAAGTCCTACTAACCCAAACTAACAGCACTCCAGGAAAATGTTAAGAATGTAGATTATATACAAATCAGGAAACTCTGATACTGTGTATTCAGCTGGGATAATCTACTCCTTGATAATGGAGCCGATGTATTTTAGGCATCCATTACCCTTAGGATGCTTTTATGAAAAGGCATTTATAATTCAGTTTCCAAGCACGGTGGAAATCTGTATTGAACAATGGAACTGTTTAGTTTGTGGTTATGTTTATACAGCTCAAACACACTCAGGACTTGTCTACGCTGCAGGCTGTGGGGTGATGCAGAGATACCGCATCTCAGCTGGGGTAGCTCATGGCTTCCTGATGCAGTGTGGCCATTCCCTGGGCCCACATTTTGGAAGCAGGTGAGTACCCACCTAGAACAATGCAAGAAGTCCCTAGGGTGCCAGAAGTGCTGCTCTCCCCTTGCCTGAAAAGTGAAGCCTCATTCCTGTGTTTTGAAGAGGTCATCCACAGTCTGAAGCATCCCTAGTCATGTTTATCATTTCAGCATAGCTGGGCTTCTCTGATGCTAGCACATATTTTTAAAATGGGATGTAAAAACTGGCAAATGTGAAAACCTGTTTACAAACTCTGGCCTCAAAACCATCATGAGTTCTTATAGTTATTTTTATCAAATCCTGAAACTGAAATTTCCAAGTGGAATTCTTCTAACAGAAGAAACAGACGTTTCTGTAAGAGCAAAAAATAAGTAATTACAATATGTAAATTTGGAGTCACAGTATAGATTATTTAGGCTATAATAGTACAGACTATAGAGGATTTCGTAAGTGGAACAAAGTTTTAAAGATCTCTTAAAAGAAATATTATTCTTCTTCCTTTCCCATGCAAAACCCCCTGCTGCTTCTGCAGTTATTGGGAGTTCCTTAAATCACAGCATTGAGACTCCATATTAAGGAATACACAAATTAAAATCTTTACAATTCTAACTTTTACCTAATTATCTTTACAGCAGCATTCATAGTGTGGGGAATACTGCAAACCATGTGGTAATGTTAATTACGTGCAAATGGCAATTGTAAAGGTTTTAATAGTGACCTCTGTAACTAGAAACCTTATTGATCATGTCTATACTCCTATGTGTAACCACACAGTGCTGGCTAAAACACCAAAATCCTCTCCTGGCATCTACTGAAGTCTGTATAAAATCTGGGGTGGACTCCTGAGGAACAAATTCTCATTTGGTTGTTTTTCAGGAAGTCTCCCCCTTTCCCTCAGTGAACTACAATTTAAAAAGTTAGACAATGATTCTGAATTATTTTATACAGCTATGAAGAAAGCTGATTGAATCAAAAATTCATACAAAGTAATCCATGCTGGTTTGTATTTAAAACATTTGCAAAACAGTGCCTGAATGAAGACTTTGGCAGGTCTTCTGTTTCCTAACTGGACATCAGCGACATTGCACCTAGCAAGGCCCTTTTATTTCTTGTGTGTTCTGAGACCTATATGCAACTCTTTCAGTTCGTTGCTAGTTTAAATCATTCTGTATTTAACACACACACACACGCTTATTTTGAAATAAATTCACTGGAATATGAACCTCATTTTTTGTCTCCATTTTTTGTCGCAGGAACAGTCCATTGGCTTGGGACAATCTGGAGAGACCTGTTTCAAAATCCACAATGCACCAAAGCACAGATTTTGTGCTTTCCACCTCTGTTACCAAGCTGCGCAGGTAGCCAAGATTTTTCTACAAACCATGAAAGTTTTTGTCATGAGCCATGACTGATTTAAACATAGCGCTGAATAAGCAAGGGTCAGTCAATACCACGTCACAAAAAGGGGGCAGTATCTCAAATGGGCTTTCTCTGACACATGTGAGCTAAAGCTCCTGAAAATTTAGATTTTTTGCTAAGACTCAAAAGAGCATTGGACACCACTATGTCTGGTCAGCTTTGCTGGCAGCAGTGAGGAATAAATGAGACCACGCTTTTTGTTCTCTTAATCTTTAAAATTAAGTTCATGTGAGCCGCCTTCTGTACCAGCATACGTGCTCAGTAAATCTGCAGTTGCAGCTTGCCACTACATAGGAGTGTTATTACTCACTCCTTCAGTGCAGGCATACAAGATCTAGGCACACTTTGTTTTGAAGAGGTTAACCATCTCTGAACCTTATGAAGTGTTTTGAGTGTTAATGGTCTCTGTTCAGTTCTGCATTGCTTTGAAATAGCCCAGCGTATGCATCTGTTTATTTGAACTCCGATTAGCTAATGCAGTTATTTATTTTTCCTTAACTAGAGCACTAAAACACTTATTCTATATAGTTTTAATCATGAATTCCTAAGAAACACATTTTTTCAGCATAAGAACTTGGAAAAAGTTGTTCACTTTGAGTGGGAAGAGTAAAATGATTTTATCCACATTTGGGTCTTATTGTTTTAAAAGCGGAAGAGAAATGACAAAATGTTGAGACAATTACATATGTGCAAAATTATTTGTTTATTTGATGTTTTAATCTAGTGAGATGCATGAATTTTTTAAAATTTTGTTTGGATAAAACCTTCCCTTGACACTATGGTCTATATATTTTAATTTGGTTTAATGCCTGGATGCTTTGTATAAAGCCAAAACCAAATATTACATTCTCCAGCTATATCTAAGAAGATTGCTAGTTAACCACTTTTTAACCTTTCCAGTCCTCTGTAGGGAAGCATCATCAGTGTAGAAATGCTACCTCTAATTTTCTTACATGAAACAATCATTGTTAGAGCAGAATTAAATTCTTAGGTCAAAAGAAACATTTTGAAATTTCAGGAAGGATCATATTAATATTTTCAAAACAGAAACTTTCCACTTCTCATTTTGCAGTAAGGGTTTCTTTTGAAATTTACCTATATTCAGTTTTAATGAATGTTAAAAAGCCTAAATGAAATGTCTTCTGACCTGAAATGACATGCCTTTCAAATTTGTGTGTTTGTTGCTGTTTGGCAAGAAAACTGACAAATTTTCATTCTGGGCGGACCAAAAGAAATGTTTTTATTGTTGTTGATTTTTTGGTTTGGCCAGCATACAAACACAAATAAATAAATTCTTTATACAACTCTAGTCTTCGGCTTAGCAAGAACTAACTTGATCAGCAAAACTGTCCTTTCAGTTTTACACACGTAAACAACAAGTAACTGTATTTGTTTTCACAGGGTTACTTCATACTTATGCAAGACAAAAAGAAGCAAGATTTCCTGTCAAAATAGTAGAACAAAAAAAAAAAAGGTAAAAAAAAAAGAAAAAAAAAAAAAAAAAGGTTAAAAAAAAAGGAAAAGAAAAGAAAAACAAACCAGTGTAATAGAGCCGCATCTCTCCTGTGTGTTGCTCGACACCAGCTGAAACAAAGCTGACTTGAGACTCTGCAGAAGCATAGTTTGGAAGCGAGCAAAATAAATTCAATCCTGCAGCAGCAGAGCAACTCCCCTGGACACCGCACTGGGAGGAATCAGGGGAGTTTCAAGGGGCTGTGGGTGGAAAAGAGGATTAGGAAGAGCCAGCGGGACTTGGCCGACCTTTGCTAACTTCCTGACCCCCGCTTTCCACTCCTGGGAGCCAGGCTCTGGTCGTGGGAACAGCACCTGCCTTCCCCAGCCCTGTCTCCGCAGGGGCTGCTGCTGCCCCACGGGTGCCTGGGGCCAGGAGCGACCGCAGTTAGGGGAAAGCCTCCATGCCTCCTCTGCCCCACTCCTGAGTCCACGGGTCAGGGTGAAAACCATCTGAGGTGTGGTGGAGCAATGTGGTTCATTGCTGGGGGTTTTTCTACAGCCCCACTGGAGCAAAGTGCCCAGTCACACCTCCATGGGGAAGATGGGCCTCAACCCAAAACACAGGACAGAAACAGAAGCCGCCACCATCTTTAGCCGTGGCCTATGCCCAAAGGTGGGTTTGGATCACGCAGGTGGACACCAGAAGTCAGCCACGTGTCTTTTTCAGTCATCCATAGCTACGCCATCAGTATTGCCCTTACACTAAAGGTTTAAAGCCATCAGCTACAAGAAACAGATATGGTCTGAATAACAGAAACTGAATATTGAACACACTTTCTATATCACCCTGTCTCTCTTATGGTAATGCAGAGAACTACATTAAATTACACATGTATTTCAATATGTGTGCACTCGATAGACAACCACATGTGTGCTACAGACTGAAAACATAGCCCCAGTTGCATCAACGCCTACTCCTCCATCAATTTCTATGTAGACAGATTTTCATATACAGTGTTATGTGTGCACTCTGAGCACACGTGTGAATCTGCACGTGTGATTGTCTAGTGTTATAATCGGTTATCCGTATATTTCTGTTTAGAGGAAGATTATTCACCCTACAGTAGTAATAAATCATGCGCCACATAACATGTCAACACAGTAGTCATAAATGACCCAGTACCCACAGAAACGCAAGCCAGTGGTACCACCACTAGCAAACATTTTGGCCCTGCAACGTTGATTGCAGGCCCAGGGCAAAAGCTGGCGAGATTTCTGTTGAAATAGGCACTTTTTCCTGTTCCCTGCTGTCTATTCTTTCCCTTTCTTTGCCCTTTTCTTCCAGCTTACTCCTTTCTCCAGCTCACTCTTTCCTTCCCCTGAATAATACCACTTTTACATGTTTTTCTAAGTCTATTATCATGCCTAATCAAATTAACGAATCATGTAGTAATATTACCATAGTTCTTTTATATCTCTCTTGTGTAATATTTCTCTAATTTCTATGACTTATACAAAAAGGTTAATCATATTTATTTGCTTTTTTCAGCAGGAATATTTGTCATGTAGGACAGGAAAGACTTGTAAATGTCCGGACATAGAAGAATTAAAAATAATAGAGAAATATTGCATTATAATACATATACCCACACATATTTTGTATATCAAAACACAGTAAAGATGTTTTTGCAAGGTTAGTTTACAACTTGTCCTAAATAAGGGGCAAGGGCAATGCATTTCTGCCTGCCTAGTCTAGGATCAAATCAAAGTTAATTAAGTTAATGTAAACATCAAATCTTCCTTTCTGGCTCCCTATCTAGTCTGGGAACAGACAAAAAACCTACAGCTTTGGATCCACCTTAATTACAGTTGATGGTTGTTCCCTTTCCCATCATCACTTCTGCATACGCTCAACCCAGCTGCATGGCACTATGAGGATCAGATTCAAGAACTCCTCAGCCCTCAGGAGCTGTGGGCACTACAGGCGGATGAGACAAGTGCAGGAAGCTTGCTACCACCTCACTTGTGCTAATGGGCAATAAACTAAAAAGGAGGTAACAGACTTCAAATATAGACATACAGAAACATTCCTAACCTTGCCACGAGTCTTTATTATTCTTTATTTTATTGTTCCGATGTTACAGATATATCCCTTTTTCTTTTAAAAAGTAGAATGCAGTAAGATAGGCATTAGAGATACAGTAGAATGCAAATAAGATACAGTGTTAAGCATACAATTATTCAATATTCAATTCTACATGCAGGTACTAGAACCTGAAGCAGAAAATTAATGCAGAGAAAAGCTGGACAGGTTGATGTCTGCAGATGGGTACAGGTTTTGAGATAAACAGTGAAGCAATTCATTGTCTGAACATCAGCAAAGGGAGGGAAAGAACTGTCTCTTGGAATATCAGATCTTGGTGGTTACTGCAATCCCTATTAGGTAAATAAGATTTGAATCTGTCTAGAACTATACAAGAAGCAGGAGGAGGAGAGACCTCCATTCTGATTTTGATCTTGCATCTTGAGACGTGTCCATTTCAAGATGTTTTTTACTTGATACATTTCTCTCCACACCTGCTGCCCCTTCCCTGTCCTTGGAAGGGCAGAAGTTGGCAGAGATACACACTTGTTTATGGTCTTGCCTGGTTGCTGGGTCCCTGCTGCACGAGCGCATAGTTCACACAGGCCATGGTCGTAGGTCTGATGTGGGAGTGGTGCTTCCCTTGTACTATATGAGATCTCGACAAAAGTGAGTTGGGGAGTTCCCAAAGTGAACTGCCCTAGGTGGTAGTTAGGCTAATACCATAAAAGTGAAAGCTCTTTTTATGAGCCCTTTGTGAGAAATAAAACTGTAGGTTGCCTAGGTTGTTTTCAAGAAGGCAGCTCCGGTAAGGTCTTATATCTCCTTTTCAATAACAACACAGAAACCTGCTGATTTATTGCAATGTGCTTTTAGAAACTTCAGGATGCTTCAGGTGGCTACAAGTAATGCTGGAGCTTTAAGCAACAAATGCTTGGATGAGCTCAAACATTCCGGGTTTTCCTGTGCTTAATATGTTGCATTGCTATCTTGATATGTAATGTCACAGATGGTAATATTAGTCATGAAAGAAAAAAGAAGCCAAGTCCATAGACAAATTAAGGTGGCGGAGGGGCAGAGAGAGAGAAAGGAGAGGAAGGGAAGAGAGCAAGCAGTGAATGCCTACAGCAAACACATTTTATTTTAAAGCTTCTTTATACACACCGAACACCTTCTCAAGATCTATGTGTTGGCAAGAGTAGCCGTAGAAGGCTGTAAATCCTTAACCTGGCTAGTATCCACTGCAAAAAGTAGAGCAAGTAGTGTGGTGAAAATACTTGGAAATGAATGGATGAACTTAATTTAACAATGGGCAGCCATCCCACAAATTCTCATGCAAACCAGTGGTGGCTTCCTCTCTTTTTTGTTCTTTTTTGTTTTAAACTAACTACACAGCCCTTCTCCAACAAGGGGGTTTAGAAAGTTTGCCTCTATCTTCTTTGAACCTTTCAAATGTCTTTTTTAACCATTTGCATAAAGTCCATTTTACCTACCATGAAGAGCTTAAGGGAAAGATTCAGATAGATTAAATTCAAGTATGGAAAGAAAGAGTAAGACAGTGATTGAAGGCACCATTTGACAGACAAGTCACAAAGCCTGTGAAACTACATATGCTATACAGAGTTGGGGGGGAACTTCCAGCTCAACACACAACGTGATCACTAGGGCTTCTGCTTGCTAATTCTGTTTCCATGAATAAAGGAAGTGGAGCTGATGTTAAATGAGGTAGCACACTTCCATGAAAGAAACACACCTCTTGAGTAATTTCTGAAGTCAAATATGCAGTCCTATTGAAATAAATTCAAGCGTAGAACTGTACTGGCAAAACTGCCCTTCTCATCTCTGAGTCATCTAAGTGTTTGGAAAGACAGTGAGAAAGGTAACAATTAGGCCAAAGAGCTACGAACTAATAAAATTGAGAAATTTTGTGAAAGATGAGAAAAATGTTTCAACTATAGTAAATGTAACAGTTTGTCCATAAGTTCAGCTTAGAAACAGACTTCCCACTTTTATACTTGGTTGACTTTACAGAGGTTGGAGTACATATGATGACAATTTACAAGAGTTTGATGGTTGAACCCTCAAGGAGGAAGGACAGAAAAGGGTGGCTTACAGGTGTGAGTAAGGCAATACAAATGAACAAATCCAGTTTTAGGCTAAGCAGTAGGGAAAATTCCCAACACTGACTTTATTGTACTTTGGAATAGAGTCTTCAAGTGAAGGGATAGATGCCTAATAGCCTGAGATGGAAAATACTATGTACTGAGAATACACTTTCACTGGCAAGGAAATGCATAATTTAATAGGTCTTTTCCATTTCTATGGTCCTATAACTTGGAACCATTCCAACGTGTAAGGTAAAAGGAAAGACACATTCAACTTCTGCATCTCTTTCATAAAGCACTTGATCTATCTTGGCATACATAGGCACATATATTGAAGGTATTTTGTTTGAAAGATTTTACTATTTGGAAAGAGATTTGATCATTCTCCAGAGACTGGACAAATATAGTGAAAGCAGAAATAATGGCAAGTGTTACCCATTCCCATTTATTCTATAAACCAAATTTGACAGTCTTGCTGCACTGCCTGGATTCCCCTGAGAAAGAAAAAGCAAACTAAGTCACATTGCATCTGATGATTTTGTAATTTTCCTCACTTTTGTCGTACATCACTCTCATTCTCTGTATACAACGCTTTTACATACTCCACAAAGCAGAAGGTCTGATTTCCACTTACCAGTTTGTTTTATCCTGTGCTTAAGGGTTAAGACAGAAACCTATCAGAGTCACTCCTCTGATACCATAAGAACCCGAGAATACACAGAAACTGATCCCATTCAAAGTCTTGTGCTCCATTTAAAGTCCAGAATGTGTATTGGGAGTTTTTCAAAGACCCAGTACTTTTCTTAATATTTAGCAGAGACGTATTTTACAGAAATAAATTCAAAGGGTTTAGAAGGTTAGAATGGCCATTTCTGGGTGATTTGGGGCAACATAAATGAGATGTCAGCCTTTCTGCAAGACAAGAATACAGGAAAATTGATCTTTGGTCAGCTGAAAATGTATTGCAATTAAGTAATACAACTTAAAAGCACATTCCATGGGTTTTTTTCCAACTTGTTAGATGCATAGGCACAAAATTTGACCTTTCAAGACATGGATGCCAGAGGATCCTCTGTCTCCCAACATTCCCTCTAATTGATGTAATCTGCACAGTTGGGCTAACTCAGATGTATTTTCCTAGACCATGAATCACATTAACTATACTTCAGCAACAGAAGGAAAAAGCACAAAGAGCTGCTTCTGCTCCAGAACAAACTTTGATCCTTGGATATCACTGTTTATTTCTATTTTGGATTTTACTTGTTTCCAGTGGAAAGTAAGATTTGAGAATCTTATTTATTAAAAGAACAAAATGCTAAAATGTGCATAGATAAATATCCTTATTCTCCTTCATGTTAGGAAGTGCAGTTCTTAACAACTGGATTCTTACACATCTCTAAAGATGTGGAAGGGTGGAAAGGACTTTTTATATGTGGATATCCAAGCAAGGTTGATTAGATGAAAATCAATGCAGGGGGAAAGGGTAGAAAGAAAAAAATATGAAAACAAGAAAAAAAGAAGCAACGTAAAAAATTTGAAATGGTCTTGACCATCTTGTGTTATTAAAAGTGTTGATGTTAAAAATTAAAATGTGTTGAAGGCCAGCTGACTACCGAGCACATCTCAAGTTGTGGGACATGGCTCTAGTACCACGAGTCCCAAACCCATAATACTGTAAAACACTTAACTTTGATATTTAAGTAAGTTCAAAAAATATTTCTCCTATAGTTTATGAATGAATGCTATGACAATTCTGAAAATTATGTGTCAGAATTAAAAGTGCATGTCAGAGTCTTGTTAGAAAAGGTGTTCTTACTGCACATGAAATAGTGTTATCCTCTAGGAGGTAGTAAAGAAGGTTAAATGCTGTGTTTTGTGACATTGATGAATTTGATATACAGGAACAATATCGTAAGGATATCCACATTGAAGTTGTAAGTTGTAGATAATTTCCTTTTTTTGAAAGAGACTTGAGCTTCCTGTTTAAGCATGTGTGTTGTTTTGTAGAGAATTTATCCCACAGGTTTGATTTCAACAATATAATACATTAATTAAACAATGGCCTTAGAATCATCAAGAAAGCAAAACAAAACAAAAAACCCAAACCCCACAACTTCTACATCTTTATTTTTCCTTTTTTTTTTTTTTTCTACTGGGATATGTAGAGCAATAATTACTTCACTTACACATTAACTAATTACTTCACTTACACATTAGGGAATACAGGTCCTTTTCTCTTCTTTGGCACTTCTAAGGTTGAAGACCTGTTTTATTCACTTGGTCTGAGATTCACAGCCCCAGAGACAGCTTGGAATAAACAGCATTGCTTCTGGGTTTCTTTCCTGTTTCACTATTACCCTGAGGAACAACGGACTGTGAACACACAGACCAAGAAACTTCCTGAACTGTGTATCGCTTAACAGCTCACATCTGAGGTCACAAGATGCAGACAGGTTGCATGATGCTTCTTGTTATCTGTCCTGATAGCCAAAGAGGTCAGTTGCCAGCCCACGAAGCTATGCAAGAAAACCACCTCTGCATGCAATTCTTCTGTATATGTCTTGGTGCTTATCTTCTGTCTCAGTAGACAGTACACACAGAGATAGGACATAAATTCTCCATCAGAATTAGCATAGTTCCTCTTGGAGATAAAGCTGATTGTGGATGTCTGACCTGGAGGAGAACCACATCAGACACTCTGAGCATCATGATGGAACACTTGATCTCCGTGGAAGGGGCAGTGTCCAAAGATCTTAATGAATGGTGTCCTGAGTAGTCATTGCCCTACTGACTTCCCTCTCCTTCTGATACCAAAAACGCTCTGCCAAAGAGGCTTGGTTTTGCCCAAGTTTTTTTTGCCAAGTTTTTTCCTCGTGCCTGGCCACTGGGACCAATACACATCACATCCATGTGGAGTGGACAAAGACAGAAGGGGATAATTTATTGCAAACTGGGACCAATAATGTGGGCATGAGTCCTTAGCAGTCTGGAGTAACAGCTTGAGAAGGCCATACAGCAGCTACTAGGGACATAAACTAGATGTATTTCATCTTTTAGACGTGTCAGAAAAACTGTGCTCTTCTTCTCTACAGACAACAAGGAGTTACAGTCTTCTAACCTGAGTTACATAAAGTTCAAGCCTTTGGCTGTTTGATTTGGGGTTTTTTTTTAATCAGAATTTTAAGAAACTAGAATATTTTACTTCTTTCTCCAGTTTGGACAGCTGGACTTTCTCCCACTAAGAGAAGGAATTGCTTTGGCAGAACTAGAGAGCTGTCTGTCTATAGGAATCATCATGCTGCTTCAATATTGATCACTCCTGCTTTATTCCACAAAGGTGCTAAACAAAACATTGTTGATTGCATCATTAACATTTTTCCCCTCTCATCTCTCTTCTCTTTGCACTCTATTCTCTCATTAGGTTGAACAAGAGAGCAAAACTAAGCTAACGAAATGCTCTAGAAAAATGTTGACGATAGTTTTTTGTCAAAGAACCCATATTGCATGCTCCACAGGACTAAATGCTACCTAATGGGTAATTATAGGGAATAATGATGCTTCTCAGAGACACACAGCAAAAGAAGAGACAACAGTTGCACAATACATCCACAGAATTTTGGCCAGGAGAATGGACTAGAGAACCCTCTGAGGTCCCTTCCAACCTACATTATTCTGCTGTTCTATGTGATACAAACCCCCCTGTATTTCACAGAAGAAAGGTGAGTCTGCGTTTCCCCTGGGCGTGACAGTCTGTGATATGATTCAGGAAGGGACATGAAAGGTTACAAGAAGTGACAGCTCCAAGACCTCTCACAACAGGTTCTGACTTTGTCCGCTCCTATGCACCATGGACCCCCAAGGGGAAAGGCAGGAAGAGGTATAGTTGAAGGCACTGCAGCTGACGCAGGCCCTAAAGATGTCACAAGTGTGACGACACAGACTTGGATAGCTTTGGTATCTGCATTGTGTGGCAGACCATCCATGCACTTGAGCACACCCTGATGCGCTAGTGCCCTGTCGCATGGCATCTGTGCAAGAGGCGGGCTGGCTGTCCTGCAGCCGTGGCTTCCAACCCTCTTTATGTCTTTTCTTAAGGGGAGATGAGGGCCAAGGAAAACCCACCTGGCTGAGGCTCTCAGCCGAGGGAACACTGTTGACAGATCGGGGCCAACCTCCCTGCTGAGACTCTCAACAGAGGAGGAAGCAAGAGGCCCACGTGGTTTCATATGCCTTTGGCTTTTCTTGGACTAACTTGTTCCCTGAAGTCTAGAGGAAAGCAGAACTGAGGAGGCAAACTGCTCCAAAAGTAAATGCCGCCTGGGGACTTGGCTGGGAATTAGACAGACATGTTACTGCGCCAAACTGTAAATCTAAAATTTTGAAATAAAGTTTGGAATTTTCCTCAGAAAAGCTCGGCCACCAGGAGGTCTGGCTGTAATGCCAGTGCCAGAAGAGGCAGAAAAAACTGGACTGAACTTCAACAAGCAAGACTGATTGCCAGTGATTGACAAGCTTGGCCTCAGCCCCACTCCTTGAATACACCGAAGCAGCTATCAGAAAAAGCCACCTCCTGTAAAAAACACAGGGAGTTCAGTGGGTAGTAAGAGTCTGCTTTTAACTCAGGAACCCCTTAGGAGTCAGTTAGGAGCAGCACGCTGGTCTCAGTAGCAGCAGAGGCTTATACAGTTGAGAAAACAAAGTTGAAAACAAACAGCTGCATAATGTATTGCAGTAAGGCTTTCACGGCACAGAGATAGTGGGTCATAAACAAGTCCCCCAGTAACTGGAGGATATCCAACAAGGCACAAGGCCTAAAAAGAACTATTTGTTTTTTCACTCTTCATGAGATGAAATGCACACTGCAGGAAAATCCCGTGCAAATCAACATAGCGTCATGGAAACCACAAGACCATCAATAAAAGTAATAAATGGAAAGGGTTATAATAATATATACTTAGCACTTTACATTTTCAAAGTGCTGACAGGACATTAATCCTCAAAATACCCTTGTGAAGGCAAAGGCAGCTTTAACATTTTGAGGTGGGCTTGTGAAACAATTTTTGGTTTCAAATTGATCTGATCTGACTTCTGTTCACTAGGATCATACCATTCAAAGTTAAATTGGATTATAGTATTCTCACACTAGATAACATGGTGCTTCATTGTTTCTCCTCTTCTGAACATGAAAAGCAGAGCCCAGCCAGTGTTTGCTAGACCACACTTTCACGCCAGCACTGTAAAACTGCTTTCTAAGATCCATTCGTCCTCTTAGCTTGGCCTGTGGACCACTGTGTTTACTATCACTGGAGAATTTTATTACATTAAATTACTCAATTAACCTTTATCTCCATTTAAATAGCTATGCAAGACGTAGTTGCCAGTAATTCATATACCAAAATATGCAGACTAGCCATTTCAAATGAACTGAGAGGAGAATTGCCTCCAAGACAGCCAGAAAAAGAAAACAAAAGAACATAAGTTATATTTTTTAACTTCAAAGGGCTGCTTTTTATCTTCCATGGATTATTTGTTCATCTTTGAATAACCTCTGCCTCTCCTGACACTCAGGTCAGAGGCAAGGGATGCGGGGAGGACAGTTAGTTGTTCAGTTTGTTGCACATTCTCGCTCCTGTTCCCAGTGGATTTTGTTGGGGCTGTGATTCTTCTGCTACCTCTGTTACTGTTCATGATCTCAGTAAGTCAAAATGTCATAAATGCTGGATACTCCTGGGTAGCTGCGCAAGATGGGTTTCATTAAAACAATATGAAATTAAGTAGATGGCTATAAATAGAATATCTGAGTCAAAAGCACAAAAGCTAAGATTAAAAAAAAATAAAGTAAAAAAAGGGAGTCCAAACTTAGGTCTTCAAGAGAAACGACTAATCAAAAACAAAAGTCGTTGAGTTAGTGGCTGTATAAAGAGGGAAGAGGGAGAAGGAGCAGAGATCTAGAGATCACATAGACATGTACTTCCTAAATATTTAAAATAACCAGCAGTTCAGTGGGTATGATATTCAGCCCAACTGTATGATACTTCATGTTCTGCCCATGTAACCTTATAACTGAATGAGCAAGTACTTGTGAATCAGGTTTTTATAAATACAGGGACTGATAGCATTCACTGTTGTAAACTGTACTGTGTGTGATAACAGAGCAAGAATGCTCATCGTAAGTAAACTAAAAACTAAAAAGCTAAGAAAAAAAGACCCCCAAAAACCCCAAACCCAAATAAAACAACATTAACGCCAGCACAATATGCGATTTCCTGAGAAAGGAATGAATTGCTAGTGAAGGTCTTAATCACAATTTATTAGACATGTTCTTCTGAGAAAAATAAGCCCAAACTAAGCAATCATAGAACATCTCAAGCTGGAAGGGACCCTTAAGGATCATCAAGTTCAACTCTGTGCTCCTTGCAGGACTACATAACACTAAATCATACTCTTATTTAGAATCACGGATGTACAGTGACTTGCATAAAAATGCCATAAGCCACCCATGAGAAGAATGTTTAAACAGTATGCTGCCAGCAGAAATTGTGGAATTAATTTGTGCTACCAAACTGCGGCACGAGCAGATATTTGGTGGAGGCTGACAGAGGGCATATGCATGGGCACCTAGGGGAGGGAGGGAGGCTCTGCAGCTATGTTCTGCCAGATCTTGCTACGCTGGGGATTCCCAGATGCACCTGTAACATCCAACAGATTATTTCTAACAGGCACATAGGTTGGGTCCCTATAGACTGCTTGACTAAAGAGATAAAAATAGAGCTGAGAAATGATTCAAAATATGCAAAAACTTTTGAAGATAAAGTCTTCAAAATGACTGGATCACCTCTTCATTATTAGTGATAGTGAGAGGAGTTAAAAACGGATTTGAAATGACCAACCATATCACATATTGGGAAATCACCTCAGCGAACATAGTCAAGCAAGCTAAATGATGGTGGCCTACATTTCCATTCTGCTGTCTATTAGATGAAAAGCAATGACAATTCTGTCTGCACACAGACTGTGGGTACAAGATTTCAGTGACCCAAGCAGATCCCAGACAGATAATAACTGTCGTTCTCAGTTCTCCAAACTACGAGTTCAGAAATTTAAGCTGATACAAATAGTGTGTTTTGCCACTGCTCTCTCTTCTGCTTATCTTTAGATTTTATGCTGTGCTTATTACAGTGGTATTCCTTCTAGGCTGCTCTTCCCACAAGTAGCCGTCCCACTCTTCCCTCTTGCCAAACTCCTAATGATCTATTCATCCTGTGTCTTGATATGAAAAACCTCATGCAAGACACGATAAACACTAAGACAATTACCCACACCACCTGCCCCATTCCACCTACTTGCCTGACGCTGCAGGATCCACCACCACATCAACAACAACTACAAATCTGGATCCAGACCCAGACCAATAAGATGTCCTTCCACAAACTTCCAATTATGTTTATTTTTGGCTACTGAATAAGACAAACCTCCTTGCATCCCATTAGTTTATCCCAGGAAGTATTTAAAATTAGAAAGTAGAAAAGCATCTTTACAAACTATCAAAGAAAGATTAAAGAAACAAAACACAACAAAACACGTAAATTACAGGAAATCATGTGCCCTTTAACCGGATTGGCATAGCAGAAATGCAGACATTCCTTTGGAAGAAAGGACTTCTATTTTGTGGCAAAACTGAATATATAACTCATGCTTTCTACTAAGTAAACCCTAATCACTATACATAATACATATGCATATTTGAGGTTGCATGTTGGCCGAGGGATAGCAAAATATAACAACCAAAACCAGGCATTCCTTGCTCCAAGATGGAAGTACGTATTTACTGCTGTAAGAGGGAACAATTAAAGACGATCTTCCTTGAAACTGTTCCCACAAAAACCATATCAGCACAGCTCCACCAACTCTTTTGCAAAAAGATTTAATAGAGCAAAAGAATACAGGCATGTTCAGTTCACAGACACACGCTAAGACAAATATGGGTCCCCTAAATATCACTGATGTGAAAAATATGGTTATTCTTGTACCTTGCATTCCCATCCAGTTCTTACTAGTGTCAGTGAAAATACTTCCACTGCTTCAAGATGCATAAGTCTGACTCAGAAAAATATTTCAAAGTACAGAGCTTTAAGCATTTACATGCTTTCACTGATTTTAATGAGAATCAATGACAAGAATTAGGCATCCACATAAGAATCCTGCTAACCAGAGCCACAGTGCAGTGTTATATTAGATTGAGTACTGTAAAATTCAGTGACTGTTCTACTGTGGGCTAACTAACATAATCCTATTTATTGTATTTTCAATGATTTCTGAAGGATCCGTGGGTGTAGTGCTATTTAGATCTAGAAAAGTTAAAATACTTACAAGAATGATAAATGTATTATTTAACACGGTACTGGTAACTACTGGAACCACAGCCACATTACTTATGTTTCCATTGTCACAGCACTGAAATCATGGAGCAAATTAAAAAACCCTTGTGATAAACCCTTAGAAAAAAACCTCCATCAAGTGAAATACAGAAAGATCTACCACTTTAGGAAGAAGTATGAGCCCAGTACTAATCACACTGCTGATCCGTGAACTTTGATCAGCAGCCAGATCTGAGTTGTTTTCATTAAAAGATAGTGTGAAACAATACTTTTACACATAAGCTTACTTCCATTTCCTAAGCATAGGAGAAAATTACAAGACATGTACACTCAAATTTTCAGACTTTTCCAATATCTTCTTAAATCATTTGTTGCAAAAACACAGTAACTGAAAAAATTATGTACATGGTACTACTTCTTACGGACACAGTATAAACCCGCTGGAAGAAGATAATTCCAAATTCACTCTGCAGGACACTTTCATTGTTACATCATAATTTCTTATTTCCACTTTATTAAAGTTCTTCTCTTAATATGAATCAAGACCATTTCTATCAACATTACTAGAGAATGACTGAACTCACACTGAGGCCAAGGCAGCTGGGTAACAGAAGGGAGGGCAACTGTGCCCAGTTTTGGATCATATGGTTTTCCCTTTGGACCCAGTATCTTTGCAGAACTAAATGAGAGAAAAGTCTAACTTTCATAGAATCACAGAACGGTTTGGGTTGGAAGGGACTTTTAAAGATCATCTAATCCAACCGTCCTGCCATGCAGAGGTACATCTATCACTAGGATCAGGTTACTCAAAACCCCACCCAATCTGACCTTGAGCAGTTCCAATGATGGGACATCCACAACTTCTCTGGACATCCTGTTCCACTGTCTCACCACTCTCACTTTAAAAAAATCCTGCTTTATGGCCAATCTAAATCTACCCTCCTTTAATTTAAAACCTTTGCCCCTTGTCCCTTCATTACAGGCCTTCATCTTTCTTATAAGCCCCCTTTATACATTGAAAATGTCCCAGTAAATTCTCTCCGGGGCCTTCTCTTCTCCCATGCTGAACAACCCCAACTCTCTCAGCCTCTTTTTCTAGGAGAGGTTTTATATCCCTTTGACCATTTTTGTGGCTCTCCTCTGGACCTGCTGTAACAGGTCCATGTCTTTCTTGTGGTGGGGACGCCAAAACTGGATGCAGTACTCCAGGTGGGGTCTCAGGAGAGCAGAGGTATTTTTTCCTAAATACATGTATTTTTATATGAGAAGCTGAAACAAAGACACCGTTCATTCTGTAATTATTAGCCAGATCTGACGAACAGAAAAAATATTTTTAATCTTTGTGGTTATGCTGTGTGCTCCATTTCACTTTGGCAAGCTGTTTGTTGCACAATTTATGCTAAACAAAGTGTTCTCCAATTCACAATGTACTGTTTCATAAAAANATTTTTTCCTAAATACATGTATTTTTATATGAGAAGCTGAAACAAAGACACCGTTCATTCTGTAATTATTAGCCAGATCTGACGAACAGAAAAAATATTTTTAATCTTTGTGGTTATGCTGTGTGCTCCATTTCACTTTGGCAAGCTGTTTGTTGCACAATTTATGCTAAACAAAGTGTTCTCCAATTCACAATGTACTGTTTCATAAAAACAGTGAAAAAATACAAAAGGTACACGCCCACACCTGTGGCCAGTTCACACCACACAGGACAACCTTCATCTACCATTAGCAACAGTGCTATAGCTCAGCAATACTTGTTTCTAAATGTCTAACCTGAATGCAGTCACCAGGCAAGCTGCACCAAGCAATTTTGCTCCTTTATAAATATGAATGGATGAAAGGAAAATGTCAACAATAACAAAAAAATCAAATTCCTTGCACTTTCTACAAACTGGCATACTTTTGCAGATGACGTAAAACTTTTGTTCTACAGTGGATTGCAATTATCTAAACAAAAGGATTAGAACAGCCAACTGATTTTTGGTAGTAATATTGAAAACTGACACAGAAGTTTCTGTAGAGGTTTGCCAGTTGGCACAATAAAGAAGGGAAACCCCTCCAATAGGCAGCACATGATAGAACTCCTCCCTCCTAAACACACAGAAGCTGCATCACTTACTTTGTGACTTTCTTCTTTCCTCATCCTTTCATTGAGGTAGTTTCCTCAGGTTATATTCAGATTCTCAAACTCCGCTTGAGAGTTATAGCAAATTCTAGTGCTATAAACGCAGAATAATTACGTTTGTATGAGTGGGCATCAAGAAGAGAACCTAGCGGAGAGGGTGAACTGAAAATAGCTTGCTTTCCTGATTCACGAGCTCACAACTTATCTTAAACCAGTTATCCAGGGCAAAACACCCCTTGCGTTCCCTATGCACCTCCAGTGTGATGGCTCCCACTATGATGCAGCCTCACAGCCAGCCCCAGGAAACTCTCGGGAAGCATTTGGAGCTACATCAGTAGAGCAAAGAGTGGCATGGGTCTGCTTAATTTCAGAAAATGGCAGTGCTGGAATTACAATGTGGTGACAGGACTCATCAATTTATTTCCATGCTTTGGGCCTGTGGCCTAATGAATTGGAAAATATTTGCCTATGTCCTCTGCTTAAGCTCTAAACTAAACTGACATCTTTTATTAAAAATGCCAGTTTTACAAACTGAAATACATGACATGCTATTGCCTGTTTGATAATACAAGCTTCCTTGCAGTCCTATGTATAATACCAGCATTTTTTTCTTGGCATACAGTGGGGCTGTACGTTCTCCACAGGTGAAACTCTAAGCCCTGCATAGTGCATTCAGTGCAATGTCTGTACTGTTTCTATGTATATCAACAAGTACACTGAATAACACCAGCAGGCTATAGTGCTGAGATTACATTCTAAATTACAGAATGATGAATTTTTATTTACCTGTTTACAGTGCCTGAGAAAAGCAATAGTCTACTGTTCACTGCCTATTCTTTTAGCTTCCCACTGATGGGGTAGGGATTTAACCGGCAGCTTGATTGCACTAGGGCTTTCATTCTCACGTGTCACAGAGGAATGAGGACTTCTTTTTGGGGAGCTTAAAGGCTTTTGCATGGAGGCAAATCACACTTTGCCTATGCACAGTCCCCTCTTCTGACTCCTTGTCACTGAGATGAAAGCTGCAAGAGCTGCAGAGAGCCACCCCCAAAGGGCTTGTTTCGGCATCTGCTGGAGATCTTCCAAAGAGTAATGCTGCTCTGCAATGTAAAGAAAAGGTTTGATAACACTCCCTCTGTAGCCTGGAGAGCCAGATAAAGGCAGCAAGGAGAGATTTAATTTACACTTCAGAGGCTTACAGTTGTGTTCTGCTAACGAAGTGGTCTGACTCTGTTAGCTTTTCTTGCTGAAAATATAAAGACTGATAGGTCATGTTAACAACATTACTATCAGTGGTTTCAGGGATGACATACATATTCTGTGCCTGAGATTTTGGGTAGAGCTATGTGAATCTAAATACAATTCAGCCAATTCTGTGATAGAGTGGGCCAAAGGCAAAGTGAAACCAGCAGCGTTACAATTCGTGAAAGATTCATTTTTTGAATTTCTATTCCCTTAAATAGATTCCGTGAAAATTCTCACAAGAATCAATTCACATCAAGAGATAATAGGGTGGAGCGTTGTTCTCAGAGAACAAGCTGAGTCTGTACCCCTTAAACTTCCAAGAGTCTGTGTTAATTTTGAAGTGGCTGCCAAAACCTCTGCAGCTTCCTGAATGAACATTAATACTTATGGTATGCACGTTCAGGGCTCATGCCGCTTACCCTGGATGTAACACAGTACAGGAACGATAAATCACCAATCACAAATACTGACAGCGCTTTTCTGTGTTTGCTGCATACTACAGGCATGACAGTAAGAAAAGCACACCACGCACAGAGGTCTCTCAACGTGGGAGCTCTGTCCTCCTTGGGAGCCGCCCTCCTCCTCCTCCGTGAACTGCTTGCTTTCGCTTTTTTGACCACCTTGTATTTTGTGTTTCCTCTCTCTTCCCCTGCCCACAATAGTTCCTACAGATCACTTGAAAGAAGAAGTTTTCATTTTCCTCTGCACATGACATGCGTAACGCAGACCCACTCATCTGTTGCTTCATGGTGTTTAAGTCGCTGATGTTATACCAGCATAAAGGTGGTGTGAAAGGGCAATTTGGCTCGGTGTAGTCTTCATCTGTTCAAGCTCATACTAGCACACTGAGTTCCAAATAATTAGGAGCTCCTCTCCAGCTGGTGTTTTGGTAGAAAAGGTGGTTGAGCAACTCAGTCTGGATTTTCCTACATCTGAAAGAGCCTGAAGATGCCTTGAATATTACATACACTTTCCTAATATGTTTTCAGTGTCGGCTATAGCACAGCAGTGGGTGGAATGACAAATAGGTATTCTTTGGGAATGAATTGCCACTGTCAGGGTTCAGAGGAGTTCAGAGCATTACATTTGTATTTATTTACTGGTGCTTTCCACTGCTTACCAGGATTTTCCCCCTGCCTGATCCATGCAACTATACTCAGAGAACTCCCTCAGCTTTGCTGCCAGAGGTCCCCTGGATTTTATCACCCACAAAGATTGCATGCTGATGAAAGAACACAGGGACTTTGAGTGATATTTTGCATATTCAGGTTTTACTCCAGGCCCCGTTAGTGATCTGCTGTGCCACCTTTCTATGCAGGCATTTTGGAGACGGCAAGAAGCACAAGGTTAATGGGGTGTGTATCACAAAACTTAATGTTGCTGATTAGATTTTTTTTTTTAAATTAACGTATCTTTCTCTTTAATAGGTTGTGAAGCAACAAGTGAGTAAGATATCAAACTTGTGCACCCCTCAACCTCTCCTTAATAGTATATTTTAAAAATGTAAAAGGATTAAGAGGGTTGAAACCAATCAGTGGAAAACTTCGGATGCCATTACAGAGGCTTCCAGATATTATAACTCTCTTTCCACTAGACTTCAATCCAGAAATTCAGGTGGTTTCTGTTAATAGCTAGAGCACAATGAAGATTTCTCACTGAATCACCTGAAAGACTATTTTAAAGAATGACTACATTAACAAGTATTACCAGCTTCCTGCTCAGACTAAAAAGAATTTATTCTTTAATGTAACTAACTCCAGGGTGTTTTTTTCCCCTGTCTTCTGCCTCCTCTTGTCTTCATTCCCTTGGGTTTCACAAACATACAGTAACAATTAATTATGACTCAAACCAAGGTGGTTAACACTGTACTATTAATAAAACCTTTCTGGGGAATCATAAACTACTTTTGCATTCACAGAGTATATAGGTAGCAATATTTATTCATGTATTATTCATCAGGAGATGATGAGCTGAATAGGGAAGGTTGTGTTAGTGTGGATAAATTAAGAACAGATGAATACCTCACCTTAGAAATCAAACTGAACATGGATTTTTTTTTTTCCCTTCAGAGACTTTAATGTGTTCTTTGCCTTTTCTCTCCTCACTTCTTTAGTTATTTATATAATTCTTGTAATGGTCCTTCTGCATTTCCAAGCTTCATTCAATTATAGCATTATGTGAGGGAAACTGAAATGAGAAGTATCGCTAAAATCACTTTAACAAGAGATTTGCAGAGGAAAGAGGATACTGTAAATACTTGATTAAAACAATTCCCAACATTTTTATTTGCACTTCCATCATTTATTTTGAGGGAAATGTGACTGTAGTTCATTGCATGCTACTTAGACATAAAGAAACACCAAGAAACTCTCTCCACAAACACATTAGAATATTAGACTTGTCCTAAATTATTATCAATAACTGTGGCTCACATAGACCGTGCACATCACATCTTTGAACATACAGGAAGTAAAACTGCAAATTAATTCATATATAAATACTGAAATGGCACTCCTTAGCTGGTAAAGATCCGTAATACTACAGTATCACACGGGGACATTAAACACCACCATTGGGACAGTGTAACTTAGTTGTGGAAGAATTTATTTCGGCATCCTGTCTCATCCATAGCTATGAAAAAATGTGTATTAATTTAAATGATGCTCAGACTTCATCCCCAAAATGTCACTAGCTGTATTAAAGCATGGCCTAAACATGGGTTTAGAATCATCATACTGAAAACATACACACAAGAAAATGCCCCAAAACTTCAAAATCCCAACCAGTTGAGACAACCTATTAAATAATGTTTAATAATTCATCCAGTGGTCATGAATTTGCTGTTTCACTTCATTTTAAATAAAATGGCAATAGATCTGATGAAAAAAACTGGCAATGGTTTTCATCAGCAGTAAAATTTCAGTGGGAAAACGGCACATATTTTCAATAAACATTTCATCACCATTGCAACTCTCTGATTCAAACATTTGAAATATTGAAGAGGCTTTGCTATTTAAATTATGAATTTCATAAAGGAACCAGGAAATATCTGAATGAAGAGTTTTCCCTGTTTTCCAGACAACTCGAACTGTCACATTATAAAGAGAAGTTTGCTCAGTTGTTGAATTATACATACCTAAAAACCTTCCTGTATTCATTATTGCTAGGGTGGGGGAGGAGGGGAAGATTGGAGCATTAAGAAGACATTTTTTCTGGTGTTTTGACATCATGAGTCACTGCAAAAGAAAAAGGAGGTACTGCCCCATTTGCACTCCTTGTTTATTTTCCTATCCTTCTCATAAATTAACTCAGTTCAAGAAGCAGTGCATTCCCTTATGACATCCACTTCTGATTTCTTCAGCAAACTGTGCAACTTTGCATTTTTTAATGAAAAGCTAAAAAGAATTCTGTATTGAAACAACGACTTATTCAAAACTGAGATGTTTCCAGTGCAATATAATGGGAAAAATATAGGCTTAATTATTATTAAGCTATATATATTGTTATATCCACACACACAAGCTCATGCACACACCCCCTTCTGTGGCTTGGAACAATTGCAAAGGACAGATGGACTTGGGAGGGGTTTCACAAGTACTGCAAAAGATCTCATGTACTGCATTTGTTTACACCAACTATTTAAAAATACATAAATCAGCCACTTCAGGGAAAGCAAAGCAAAAAAGGAGGTACAAGCAAAACACACGCTTTTTTGGTACTAATAGTGGAAAGATAACGTATCTGCAGTAACATACAATAAATCTGAAGAATATAATCTGCTGTAGTTCATGCTGCACTTTACGTCAGATCTATTTAATATAACTGCTTACAGCAATCTTTACTATTAAGTTATAGCGAGCTCAGAAGGGAAAAGAGACACTAACAAGTGTTAAGAGTATGAATCTGGTTTGCAGTCAGAAAAGGCCATGGATGAACAGTTCCTGCATGCAAACCGAAGCTTGCGTAGAGCCTGGGATTCGACACAAGGGGAAAGGTTCCTAAAGTAGTTTTGGCCCACTGAAGTACACAAAGCTTGATAAGAACTTAATCCTGTGTAGTAAGGGGCAGAGCTGTACTGAAGTGTGGGGTTAAATGCATCGTGTGAGCAATAACATCTGAAAGCAATAAATCCCTTGAGGGATACTTTCAGGTAGTGTCTCTGAAGAGTTAGTGCCCTTTGGAGCTGTATGCCGACACTTTGAAGAGACAGCCTTTTCTCCCTCCCCAGAGCCTTTCTCACACAGTCCAGTGTAGGAAGAGACGCCTGTAATTCCCAGAGAGGCAGGAGAACCTGCATGTCAATGAACAGCTCTCATTTAAGTATTATTTCAAGAATAAAGTTTACCGGCCAGTTCCCAAACTCTTTCCTTCCACTTAGCTCCTAGCAGCAAGGACCTTGATCCCTGACCATTCAGTAAGCCCCCGGCAGTACTTGCCACTCCTTGAAGAAAGCACTGGTAGCACAAAGATGGGTACCTCTTTACAGCTATGGTTTCTTAGGAACAGAAATCTCCTTCTGTGCTGCTCTCCATTCCTTCCAGTAAACTTACATCTGTGAATATGTAATTGAGCTCTTACTGTGTTGTCTGAGAAGAAACCAGAGAATGATGAATTTGCAAATCAGCTACCTACCCGTTCTATGCAAACACAAGTGTCCTTCCCTTCAGAAAACAGTACAATTGCCCAGCTTCCATCTTCTTGCTCTCTCTTTCATTCTTCCCTCCCCAGATGATTTGTTCCCTGTACTCCTCCCTAGCTGCCGAGTTCTCGACTCAGCTAAGAGAGCATCATCATTCCCAGCATTGTACAAAGATGACATACTTAACACATCCATCTGCCTGTGTTTGAAGCTGCTGCACCTCCAGCGCACGCTTGGATTTCGGTGGCAGGGTGCTGCACACCCCAGATAACAGTTATTCCATTGGAGACCCTCAGAGAACGTTGTGATGTTCCACATATGAAAAGGCACATGCTACTTTTAGCCTGAAGTCAGCATGGTATAGCTAACCATCAAATTCACAGAAAAGTCCTATTTTCATATTTGGCAAAAATTATTTCTGTGGTCAGTCAAATGTGTGAGTCAAAAAAATAGTGTAGGGAAGGATCTAATTATCCCAGTTAGTGGCTGAATCCATTAATCTCTCTTTCTGTGGGGAATAGCTTCCGCTGACCATGAATTCCCACACTGTGAATAGAAGAGGCCCGAAAATTTTGCACTTTCACAGTATACTCACTACTGACATTCCTCAGAGCTTCTGAATTCCAGTCTTCATCTGCAGGCTTTTTGGAGACAGGCTTTTTTTCTCTCTATTAATTTATGCATAGATCATTTGAAATTCTGCAAAATCTTATTTCCACAGGCCACACAGATAAATCAACATGCTCTCCACTCCCAATATTTTAGTACAATTCAACAATCCTCCACATTGCTATTGTGTGTTTTCACTTGAGAATATAAAAACTCTTTTCAGTAATCATGCCGCTGGTAAGTATTATAGTATAAGTTCTGCAGCAATATTAACTGAGGCATAGCAAAATTCATGGCACGTTCAGATTCACAGGGTGTGTTAGGACACATTAGACTTGTGTAACTACCATTGTGCTTGTAGTACAGCTGAAGCAACTTTGGGCATTGATTCTAAACATGAGCTTAATTTTGTGAAACAACAAAAAGCAAGCAAAACATGCATGCCATGCTGATATAACTGAATGTAGAAAATCTGAGAAAAAAGTCATACAACGCCTGTATTAGACATAGTCTCAGTGGCAAAGCTGTTAGAAAAACCTGCAACCCTGGACAACCCTCTTCCCTCTTCTCAAAAGGCAACATTCCCTCTTTCAGCACAGGCCAGATGTAACAAGAGGGAATAGTGAAGTTTGTACTGCTGCTGTTCGTGATGAATTTGCATAATGTTACAGTATGCTAGACAAAATGATCCATTATTCATTGCAAAGGAATTATCCAGTCATTCAATATATGCCAACAGTCAGAGAAAAAATATCAGTATCAAAATTTCCTTAATCCAAATCACTATTAACTTCATTATGTTCTGTCACATCTTGAAGAAGCTGCATTTAATTTAATGAGCTGTTTCTATCCCCTAAGCAAAGAATTTAAGCAGCAGAATAACTGTAAGATAAATCAGGAGACCCTAAACAGGTTTTTGAAAGCTCATAACCACCCATAGTGTACTATACCATACACTTGCTGCCATTCATAGAATCACGGAATGGTAAGAGTTGGAAGGTATCTTAAAGACCACCTAGTCCCAACCCCCCTGCCATAGGCAGGGACCCCTCCCCCTAGACCAGGTTGCTCAAAGCCCCATCCAGCCTGGCGTTGAACACTTGAGGGATGGGGCATCCACAACTTCCCTGGGCAACCTGTTCCAGTGTCTCACCACACTCACAGTAAAGAATTTCTTCCTAATATCTAATCTACATCTACCCACTTTCAGTATAAAACCATTACCCTTTGTCCTATTGCTACAATCCCTGATCAAGAGCGCCTCCTCATCTTTCCTGTAGGGCACCTTTAAGTACTGGAAGGCCACTTTAAGGTGTCCTTGGAGCCTTCTCTTCTCCAAGCTGAAGAACCCTAAGTCTCTCAACCTGTCTTCATAGGAGAGGTGCTCCAGCCCTCTGATCATCTTCATGGCCCACCTCTAGACCTGTTCCAACAGGTCGATGTCCTTCTTAAGTACACACTTCTTGTTGTGAATTCATTGACAATTTTTTGTGATAGGAGACCTTTAAAAGACTGCATGCTTGGGATCATGTACAAGACGTGATTGTGTTGTTTAGTATTTAAATGGGCAACAATTACTTTACAAGGAACGGAGGTACAATATCTTATCTTTCACCTACTAATTTGTTCCACACTTTTCTTAATGTGGCTTTCTTTCTCCAGAACCGCATCTGCTGTCAGTCTCCTCCATTGACTTTCTACTCTCAATTTTGCTACGGTTTTTTTTTAGGCTTTCCTATTTTGTGCTTTCTCTCACTTAGTTTCCCCATAAATGTATTAGTTTAGTCCATACATTTTCTGGCTGCTGCTGAGGCCTCAAAGTAAGCCATATGGAGAAAAACGCTAAATGAGCGCCACGAAGGTGCTATTTAGACAATGACTGTGTGATATCTGGTAGGCTTGTTACTCTTGTGGAAGTCCCCTGGCAATAACTACACCGTACTCAAGTGACAGAAAGACATTAAAATCCTATCTTTCCTATTGCTGAATGTCAGATGCAGTTTTGGTCTCTGACATACACTGAACAGAATTTAGCAACTGATAGGCAGAAGACAATCTCTGTGGCCAGAAGGGTTTATGTTCTAATTACACCAATTCATTCTGATAACATTGAAAATAATACTGGGTAGTCAAAGATGTTTTCAGAATCCAAAACATTCGTGATCCAGTGACACGCATGCTGTAAAAAGGGCTCCAGTGGAAATGGAATCTGAGTACCAGAGGTAGCTTCATACCACAAGTCATTTGAAGATGCAATGAAGGAGCCCTATATTTATCTAATTTATAAAGTGTTTGGTGAGGGAAGCTTTATGTTGTCTAAAAATAAGGGATGAGATTCAGGGGCTTAAGTATAGGCATCTATTGTCATTTTAGATGCACCCTGTTTTCTGAGACATTTGCAAAATGCTGGGAGATATGACCCAGGACTTACAGTAGACATCTAAGCAGACACTAAATGCCTATAATGAGACACTCAGGAACTTATCTCAAGATGTGTAAAATGCACAATGACTGGAGGCAGTCAGAAATGAGAAATGCATTTTGTTTAAGAAGGATAAACAGATACATACTTAGTTAAGGAATATCCTCTTGCTTCACTGGCTGGGGGCACTGTAGGGCCTGGCAGATCAAGTTGTTTCTGCTTAGCAGGTTACCACCTTGAAATCTTTCAAATTACATAACGGGTACAAAAAAAAAATGAGAACCCACTCAGTTTGTGCTGGAAGACCTCAAATTATCTTTCAGGTTCATGAACAAACACTTAGAAGTCACTCGTAATAATTTCATTCCTGTCGTGAACAAATAGGTCTTCTGATCACTTTAAAATAGTCTCTTGACCATCATCATGCTCACCAAAACCTTATTTCCAGAAGTCAGAAAACTTAATGACAAAACAAGTTAATACGTGTCTTTGCCAGCATTATCTATTTCTGTTCAGTATGAACAAAGACAGACAACTAATCCTTTTTTGTGTGAACTGAGCAGCAGGCAAGGCATGAGAAGGATTCGCACGGCTACGTGTAATAATATCTTGCAGGAATAACAAAGATGCTGAAAGATAGAATTATGACTCCTAGGAAGGTTGGAGTACAACTTTGGAGCCTGATAAGGAGCGAGTATGAAGCGGAGTAGCTGGAACATTTCACAAGGTAACTGGTATCGTGCGATGGCAAAGAGGAGGAGGATGGACATTAAATGAAACAGATTAAAAAGCACTGCATTCAAATGTATGAGTATTATGCCCACACTGCAGGAGACAGCAGGAGGCAGTGAATCATCCAACATTTAAATCAACACCCCCTTAAAACAAAATGTATTCAGCTCAACGTGGGTATCTCCAGCGGGCTCCAAAAGTTCTGACAATGCGTGGCATGGGTTACTCACATCTCGCTCTGCCCATAACGCAGCCACCATTTAGTAAGTAACTTGATTCAGAGGCATAGAGACTTTCTGATGAATCATAAAATGCTCAGTGTCTGATTTAAGGGCCTTCTGTCACCACTGTAGATTTGCTAGTGCTAATTTTATGTAGAAAAGGGCTTTCAGGGACAGAATGATGATAGGGTGAGGGATGGTGGGGAGGAAAAAAAGGGAAAGGAGAAACGAATTCAAGGGTCCTGGAAATGGACGGTGAAAGTGCCATGGAAACAGCATGTATGTTTTCTGCATTTTTGTTTTTGTTTTTTTAAAAGAAGTGAATATTGAGGAGACATTAATCAGATTGTTAAAAACCTGGCAGAATAAATGTGTCAACAAAACTCCTTTTTTTACTCACATTCTATTAAAACACTTTGAAGGATTTCTATGGAAACAGTAAGCTGTTACAATGGGAAATACCCAGCATAGCTGAAAACGTCAATCTTCCTTTCAGCAGTGGACTGGCCATAAATAGAGATTCAGTGCAGCAAAATTGGTATCACTTGGAAGCAAAGTCTCAAGTAAGGGAAATACAGCAATACAGGAATACTTGGAATCCAAGACAAAGCAGGCAATTGCCTCTCTGAGTAGCAACAGCACCATGATAACAAATATTTAATTACACTATTTTTTTATTTCAGAAGAGCATATTTGGACGTATCAGGATATAGCATCTATTTAGATATACTGGAATAGTTCCTGCTTCTAATATTTTTGCAATTGGAAACAACTCCTAGTGACAGAAGAAGAGGGATATCTCACAGAATGCCCATTTTATTTATTTATTTTATAACTGGTGATGCTCCACATCACACAAAATCAGCAGTATTGCCTCTACCTTATCTACTACCCACACAGGCCTTCTCTTTCACCATACCATGTTCAATGTCGTATTTAACTCTTCTATGTCCATTTCCCAGTGCCCAGAGTAGGAGTTCTTATACAGATTTAAAATCAAAACCCTAAAACCACACTGTATTCTTTAAAAATGTGTAAACCAAGAAAGAGCTCTTCTTGCTCTTTTCAGAAGGCCCTCAGTTATGCACACACCCCTTCCCACACTCTTCCCACACACACGGATCCTATGACTGGAATAGCTGCTTCCTAAAGCATGAAATATTGTGAAGGCTCATTTATATCTTAAACCATTAATCTCACCAAAATCTTTAAATCTCTAAAGCATATAAAAATGTCATGATCACAGTTTGTAATATGCATTTCTGCTGCTTTTGACACACAAAGAAAATGAGCCCTCTTTCAGTACCCTGCTTATGTAGCAATGTATTTGAAGAGCACGCTGGACTCTATTACAGACATGCACTTTCAGTAACCTCCAATGAACAAAGTAGGTTCCAAAATACTTACACAAGATTGTTTTCTATACCTTACAAAAGGATGCAGGGAAGTACAGAGACATCATAAACATAGTTTTTATGAGTGCTTCTTAATTTCTGCTTCTGAAATTCTAGATGGCCACCTCTTGCTGGTTTTGCACACAAATTGGGGTCAAAGGATTCTTTTGGTGGCAAGTGGCAATTTGGATAAGATCAGTCAGTGACTCACTGGTGATGTACAGGGTAGAAGCTACTGGTCTTGGCTACCATAATGCTGCTGTGTTAGATTGGCATCGCTGCCTCCTTTAGTCATCAAACACATGAATTGCTGTCAAATACTAATAAAAATGCAGTAACTTTTTCCCATGTTTCTTATTTCCCAAGAACGGAATGCTTTTCACATATGCACGATGAAATCTGGAGGGCAATGACATAACTTGAATGAAACGTCGCCCGTTGCTTCTGATTGTTATTTGTTGACAAGTCCACTTACTTAAATGTGCCAAAGTAATAACAAGATGGAATTTAAGATAAGCATTCCAGAACATATTATTTAGGAATGCTGTGGGCAGCATGGTGTTTCATGCACTGTGTTGCCTGTTCTATCAGTAATGAGTTCATGACTAAATACGTTTTGGGCATTTGCCAAACTGATGGGATTGTGAAAGACTGAGGACCGCAAGACTGATGGCCTGAAACTACAGAGCCCAGCAACGCAGAAGGTCTTTGCTAGACCAGTAGAGGATTTCTCAGTAATCATCTGCAAATTATGCAATTAGAGCTGATTAGCGTCAAACTCGTGTGGACACACAGGGATTGAATAAACACCAATCATGCTGCACAGCATAAAACAGCACTCCACTGCATTAAAATGGGGCTTCAACAACAAGGATGACATATCTACTCTGAAAGTAGCTATGTTAGAGAATCATAGAATCGGTGAGCTTGGAAGAGACCTTTAAGATCATCAAGGCCAACCATTAACCTACCCTGACAAAAAACCACTTCTAAACCATGTCCCTAAGTACCTCATCTACCCTTTTCTTAAACAGCTCCAGGGATGGTGAATCCACCACCTCCCTGGGCAGCCTATTCTAATGTTTAATAACCCTTTCAGTGAAAAAATGTTTCCTAATATCCAATCTAAACCTCCCCTGACACAACTTGAACCCGTTTCCTCTTGTCCTATCCCTTGTCAGCAGGGAGAAGAGATCAGCCCCCATCTCTCTACAACCTCCTTTCAGGTAGTTGTAGAGGGTGAGTTTGAGGCATTAAAAAAAAAGATTTCACTGCGTAAAATACTTCATATTATACAAGCAAGGAAAATCATTAAGACTTCTGCTAAAAAAGGAAAGGAAAAATAAAGTCATCATTTTATCGTTAGTAGAAATGACGGGAAGTTCTGAAATGTTTAGGTAGATAAACAAACCTGCAACAAAGTGAACAACAGATTCTTGACTTTTTACACATTACTGCATCAGGTCCAGCCATTCAGGTAAAGTAACACCTTATTTTACTTAAGAATAACTGTTCATCAGTATGAGAGAGAGGTTCACAACTGACAATAACCTTCTCTTTTCCAGAATGTAAAATCATTAACTTAAGCATCATCAGCATGAAAATTTGTCCTAGATAAAAATCTCCTTATTTTATTGTAGGATTGAAGAATCATTTGTAAAGAGTTCCGTCTGTAGGGAATGAGTTTGAATCCATTTTAGTGACCAAAATTAATAGCCAAGTGGTAATTGCGGACTGGCTGCTATAAAGATAGGTAATCACATTGTTCCTGAGATGACATATGACAGTACTCCTGACATCACAAAGCTAACTGTGCTTTTGGTTTTGTTTTCTTCTTGGCAATATTACCAGAAACGGAAGGGTTTGAATGAATTACAGTGTATGTGCTGCCTCTTGGATTTCACTCATTGAGAAACACTGATACAGCAACATGGTAAAAAATGTCTGCTTACAGCTTACGTTATTTTCCCAAGTTGTCAACCTGCCCTGTTTCCCAAACCTTACAGTAGCTGCTTTTAAAATGCCATTTTGGCATGTGTTTCATTCTTAAAATCAAAAGCATGATGTATTTTTAAAAATGTAATCCTGAAGAACTTGATCTGTTTTGAATTCTAATATTTTTCTTGTTGACAGCAAAATACATGTCTCTGACTACCGAGCAAAAGCAGTAGATTACGATAATAACCTTCATATGGGTAAAGGAAAATTAATTAAAAGAAAGATATCTGTGCACAAAGACAAAACCAGCAATTTAAGATCTTGGGGGAAAAAGAGTTCTTTGAAGTGCTTAGGACCCATGTCAATTTGAGAGATAGTTTAAAGTCATTCTCATGCAGCTGAACTAATGAAACCTGCATTCTACACATCTCCCTTTTGTTTCCTGAAGATTCTCCCTTTATGTTAACCCACTTCCCTCCCATTTCATTGCCAACACCCTAGATGGTGTCTCTTTTCCATCAGAGATGACAGACCATGCCAATTGTCTAGAGCGGCACCAGGGTCTGAAAGCCTTGCCAGACAGAGGCCACAACACCTGCTCCTTCTGCTTCATCCTCACTGTGCCTTCCATCAGGACTCGCTGCCAAGCTCAGATGATCACGCTTAGAAATCAGCACAGATGCCCCCATTTTTGAGATGTCTATTTCCCTACCAAGCCTGGCTGGACACAACCAAAGACTCAAATGACCAAACATGTGGCAGGATATGTGAAGGATAGGGGAGAACAGGAAGCAGAGAGATCTGAAGACTGACAGGTACAGACAGACCAGTTACTTAATTCTTGTCTCCTTACAAAGCACATTAATATAAAAATTAGAAATGCAAACCAGTGAGGGGGTGGAACAGAAGATGCTGTAATATATGTTACTCAGACCACAGTCTTATGGATACCTAGCTGTAAAACTCCAGAGATTAAAAATTTATGAAGCCTTTGTCTTTCATCTAAAAAGAATTTAAGCGTGAATAAAGGCAATTCCTTTCTATCCAGTTCAGTAACAAGGTATCCACTGCAACCCTAAAAGTAAGCTTTCCATAAATTTGTTTTAACTCCCTAATAAAGTATTTCAATACTACTCGACAATGAGACTAGACTTTTTCCCTGTATCACTCAAAACCTGTTTCAGATACAGTTGGAGGTAAGGAATATTAATCAGGGTGTAGCTGACTGATGTCATGATTATCATGAGAGATGGGATTTGGTAAAACAGTTAATTGAAGTTCAACACGGAATTGGGGCAGGATCTGAAGTCTCACTGCAATCGTTCCAAGGCTGTTTGCACATACATATGTGAAGCTTTTGATGGCTGCTTTTCTTTAGGAAGTGTCCTTTTCATCAGTCAAGGACACTGTGCAGAAATCAATTAAAGCTCAGTGCATTGTTCACCAGAGATGAAATTCTGGAACAAACCCCCCTCCAGATTCTCTTAAAAAATCTGGAACCAGTTCTCTATTCGTCTATTAGGTTCATGTCAGGCTTTCCTTCCTTGGTAAACATCCTCAGTGGTGTGCTTAGTAACCCCATAAAAAAGAATAATTCCAGTCTGCTTGCATGAGCAGTGGAGAGCACTGAGTACGGGAATGTTGGAATGAAAAAATTGAGAGTATGAAGTGAGAGTATGAGAGGAGAGGCTACACAAAAATATCAAAATCCAATTTACCAGATGGTGTCAGAAGTAGAAAAAGGAGGGAAGAGCAGGGAAAAATACTCCCCAGTGGGGCTTTCCTGTAGATGTCATGCTGCTGCTAAGAAGAGAATTGCAAAATTCCAGAAGGTCAGTGCAGAATTCATACTGTTTCTGCCAATAGAAATGTGAATACGTGTCCACGGGCAGGGCATGTACACTTATATCAGAGCATGCGTTATACCAGTATTTTCAACACCATCTTCCACCTCATCAGAGAGTTTAAAGCGTGAAAGACAAAAAAAAGCCACATTTAAAAGCCTGATTGACAAAACCAGTACATATGCTTCTAAAAATTTTTAAAATCTTTTTGTTTGTTCACAGCTAATGGCTTACACGTTATCACATAGGAGCTACTGCTACCATAAGGGCCATTTATAATTTTACAACAATTTTAATAAAAATAAATAAATAGTCAAATCCTCCAAACCTTTTAGGTTGTAATCCAGGGAGGGAGACATTTTTCTTAATGACATTCAAGTGGCTTAGCCAACACTGACTTTTTATAACACTGGCCCCATTGTTGGTGATAAAAAGACTAGGGGAGTGACCTTGGGAGGTAAACCACACATTTATTTGGTCTTTAAGATTTACTGTGGTGTTGGCTACTGTGTGATCTTTGAGAAACTCAGGGATGCAAAGTGCAGTCTTTACAAAGACCACTGCCAGCAGCTTGGACATGGTTTTCCCACTTTTATTTCTGGGACACTTCTTGCACTTGGCCATTTGTCACCTAGTTCTGCAGTCTTGACAATCTGCTTGGTGCTCAGCTTCCCAGCTTATTTTCTCGAGTTGGATTCAGCATGGTGTAAATGTGGTATTGAAGAGATTGCTAAATGTGTTCAGGGCAGCCTGTCAAGTCCTGATGCTACAGTAGCCCTGAGCTGGTTTACCTGTGTGTTGGAGACAGGAAAATATGACAAAAGAAACTGTCACTGCCGCAGGGATAGCCTGCAGTGGAACAGGAGAGTTCTTGTGAGTCCCTGATGCCTATTTCACTGTCAAAATTAACTGCTTCTTTGGGGTTAATGGAGTGAGGCTGCTGAACTCCAAAGGGACCACCCCAGGTTTTTGCACCACTTTTCCCGATCCTCCCTAGCTGCAAGTAACATGGGGCTTGAAGCTGCATGGGGCAGGAGAGACAAAGGGGAATCCAGGCCTCCTGACAATCACCTATTCACTTGCAAAGGAATTACTAAGAGGTTATGGGACATCACATGTATTTGAAGTAAATATACTGCAAACCCTGGGTATTTACTGGCTCTCCCTGATCAACCTTATGCAAGTTATTTAATTTTTTTTGGGTGACCATTAAGTGGGCAGTTGAATTTTCGGCTTTACAGGCTTCTCATCTTACTTCTCCTAAAGTTATTTCTTTCAGGGAGATATTGGCAAGCTCATCTAATAATGGCTGTTACAAACCTTATGATTCTTAAAGTATAGATCCTACAGAAAAGGGAACTGCTTCAAGAATGATAACAGTAATAGATAGCACAACTCTTGCTTTCAGTCAGTGATAGATTTCTCAGACAGCTATCACTTAGGATTATATTTTCTGAGCCTCTGGCTGCAGGTGATTACTTTTTTTTTTTTTTAGCCCGAACAGTTCAGCCATTGTAAAAATAAAGGGAGAGGAAGTATAGGGGAAAGAGGAAAATTCCACACTAGTAAAAAAGAAAAAAGCTACAAAAGCAAGCTGTTTTCCATTTCAGAACAGCAAGATTTTCTACAAGCAGCTAAAGTAGAAACCTGGGGTGGAAACAGTCCCCAGCACAGTGCTCTCATCGGTGCCGTTTTATTTTGATTTTGACTAATTATAATGCTTTAAAAATCTGAAATTGTACTTGTACAGTAAATTAGCTGTGACAGACCTCTTCTCAGGAAAATCCCAAGTCCAGATAAATGCTGACTGTACACGCACACATACATTCCTAGCTTAGCAGCTTTGTGAAGAATTTAGTAAGGATACATAGTAAAGGAGGAAGGAATTAGGCATTACTTATGTACAGATACAAGGCCTTGGGAACACCTCTTTTGTACTCCATGATGGCTTGAGTCCAATTCCCTGCCTTGGTATTTCCCTGTTCCTTAGGAACAATTGGTTTGGGGTCATTTCTAATTAAAATTTATTTCTTCAAGCCTTGATTACCACACACCAAACTTAGAAACAGCAGGTTTTAAAGTATTTACCTGTGGGCACTGTATACAGAGCTAAAAAGTTAAACCTGCGTCTCAAAGTTTATCATCAGGTTTTTAAGATTCTTAAAATTTCTCAGGCAATCTCAGGGAAGATCTTTTCTAAGCTTCATGAAATATAAGTTTGAAAAACATGCACTTTTTTCTATATGGAAACACGCTTATGGATTTTACATTAAGGCAAACCAGAAAGCTCTCAACTCCACAGGGATTAATAACCATACAAAATAATAGACTGTCATGTGTATATTATTTACATGACATAGTACTTTCCACTGAGACTCCCATCCCAGGAAGAAAACAGAACAAGTGCAAGTGAAATACTGTAGGAAAGAACACATGGCAGCTGAAGAGCTGTAATTTCTAAAGCAAGAAAGATGAAAGTTATTCATCAAAATTGCTAGCTAGTCTCTTCCTCCTTCCCCACCCACTCCAAAATACACTAGTTGATAAACTAGTAGCATGTCAGCATAGGAAAGAGGCTTTCAAATTTTATCACCTAATAGGATATAGAAATGGATTTAGAAGAAAGTTTAAAAGGGCTTAAGTGAATGTAAGTTTCTCCAATTTACAGCTACTTCCAGCCTTTCCACATGTGGAAATTCACTTGGAAAGTTCCAGAGATATAATTTTCACCCTCCTACACGTCACCTCTGATACAGCTCACAGTTCACAAGATGCAAGGGACTAAATCCTTACCTGACACCATTAATGGCAGACAGCCCAAAACAGACTACATTTGCTTACCTTTGGGATTGCAGAAACGTGTACCCACTTACCCAACCCGGTGAGACAGAGCGGTTCAGAAGTATGCAGATGAGGAAAATGTCTTATGAAAAATGAGTTTGCAACCTCAGCCGGGCTTGCCATTTCCAGCAGTGGAAATGTGCTAGGGCTGAATTATGGCACTATGATTTGTTCACTACTGTGCTAAAAACTCTTAAAGCAGCCCAAGGAGGAGAAAAGAGGAGAGGCTCTGTGCTTAGTTTTTCCTAGGACAGTAATAACAGGAACAATGAAAGCCAACAGATAAATTTTGCTTGAGGCTTTTTCTTCATGTAAGGGTTTTGTTCTTCTAATGCTAATTTTTCTACTTCATACTCAGTCATACCAGCTTATTGACTGTTCGCTACCATTCATATACCAGTATGCATCCAACCCAACAAATGCTAGTTTCAGCTACCTCTTTTTTTTGGAAGATGGACTAACTATATTTGGTTTTGATTACTGGTCTTTGAACTTACTTTATTTAAGTGCGGTCATCTTTTGAATATATCACTCCATAAATATGTCACAGTAAGGTTTTATGTTTACTGTTTCTCAATGACTTCCAGATCAAATTTATTCAGTTTGAAACCAAAAAGATGGTACATGTTCTTGGCTTTGGGCTGGGTTTGTTTTGTTTTGTTTCTTTTTAGGCGTGTGGGGGGGAATGGAGACGGAAGCAAGGTTAACCAGTATTACGCTGTCAGACATGTCTCCGGAAGTTGGGCTGGCTTATGCATCCTCTCCATCACCAGTAACAAAGATTTTGCAACTGGGATTTCACTAACAACTCCATTTATGACATGAGAGACGGGATAGCGTATCATTTGCTCCCCATAACCCTGCTGGTTCTTCCCTGGCAAAAGGACTGAAAAGTAATGACAGACACTCTTGCAAGTGAAACATGCATATGAAAGTGGTAATACACATAGGGAACAGATCCGTTGACTAAGAACATGCCATTTTCACATAGTCACTTTTCTGACCATAACCACACTTTGTACTCCAGGCATGGTTCTGTTTTCCTCTGCTGTGGCACAGCAGATGTGAAGCATTTAAAACCTTTTAACAGGGCCCGACCTAAGGCTAAATGACAAAATCCTGACAACATAATCCTTAAATTTACATCCCTGGCATTTCAAATCTTCTGTGACAGGGTCAAAAATCTTGATAAATCATAATTCTCACACTGAAAAAAACCCCACAACACAGAGCCATGACTCATCTAATGGTAAGAGAGGCAGATGTCTCCATGAAGTCCTGTTTTGAACAATAAAAGTTTTAAAGATACAATTTTAAAAATACCTCAACTTCCCAGATGTGTTTACCCACGACAATATATTGGAGGAGGAGACAATATACAGGGTTTTGTTTCTGGGAAATCTTAGCTGCCTCCCTGCTGATATGCATGACTTCGGTTCAGGGTGGAGACTAACTTCCCTTAAAAGTGTCATGTATTATATTTTACTTATAAAGTGAGGCAGTGAAACATGGGACACCTCAGAAGCTAGCTGCATCTTGCTATAGCAAATAATACAAAAAGAGCCTTCTGCAGGAGAAGGAAAATGGCAAACAAGAAGAAAGTCCCTGTAGTTTCTAAAATAAAATACAACAGACTGTTTTAAGGGCCCACCAGACATTTTTCTTGGCCTAGCAGAATCCCACTGGCACTGTAAGCATCCTAGGTTAGTCTGCCTATGACAGTTACTCTTTTTTAAAGGTAATAATCCCAGAATTCCATTTTGCAACACACCCTGGAGACATGAAACAAATCAAACTATCCATATTTTGCAATAGTTTCTTGGCATGATCCACGTGGTAATTAAAAAACCTTTAATGGAAATTGCTGCCACAATTTGCAGGCTTCCTTAATCCAGCTATGGTATCTGCAGCACCTCCAGGCACCTGTCTTGTTCTCATAATACAAAATCAACAATACCATGGCAGAGCTTGAGGGGATGTCTGATGATGATGATAACTTAGAAAGGAATGCCAGTATGAAAACTTGGCTAGTGCTTGGCTTTTTTATTATTATTTTTGTTTTTGTTTATCTATTTAACCATTCTTTTACCAGGAAATATCACATGGACAAATGAAGATTCCTTTTGCAAAAGGTACCCAGGCCAAATAGCACTAAATTATTTTAACACAAAATTAATTAAAACAAAAACATTTAAACGCTATCATTCTAAACATGGCCTTCAGCTAAACACATGCCAAGCTACAGCAATTGCAATGCAATAAATCAGTGAGATATATATACTAACAAAGTAAAAACCTGATTTTTGCCAGGACAAGGGCAAAGCTCTCTTAAATATTTTGAAACTGCAGTCTTGAAATGATCAATTATCAACAGACAGCTGCATGGGAGGGTTTTTTTGTTTGTTTTGTTTTTAATGAAATTTAGCCCTTCATTTCTGTACTTGGAGTTGGTAACTACCATTTGTTTGGTTCTGACTTGAATAACCCAACATGTTACTTTCTAGTTTTCAAATTCTCGTCCTGTCCCATTGCCCAATTTTCTCTTTCCCCTAGTACTAACGTCAAACCTTTCAATGGGAAAAGTGCACAATATCCTCCTGAACTAATTCTGCTTTTATCAGTTTTATGAAGAAGGAAAAATCCAAACAAATGGTATATATACTGTCCTATGAATACAAAATTCAATGTTTTTCTTCTGTACTGGGTACAAAATTCTTTAGCCCATTCCAAGGAGTAACATCACCACACCATAATACCTGGACTTGCTGTATGCAACAAGCCTTTTTTTTAAACGTAATATCATTCTGGGGAGGTGCTTGAGCATGAGTGGGAAAGCACATCCAGTTAAAAGTTACCTATCTCTGTTTTTTCAGCTTATTACACTTTTGCATATTAGTGGCACAGTTCTCCACACTGGTTTGCTGCTCACTAAAGTGCACTGAAGTATGAAATAACAAATCACCCTCCACATGGCACTTTCCCTTCTGGAGGTTGGCAGTTTCATAGAGTTTATACCTCTACTGAGAAACACACTCCAGTTCATAGAATCACAGAATCATAGAATAGTTTAAGTTGGAAGGGACCTTTAAAGGTCACGTAGTCCTACCCGCTCTGCAATGAGCAGCGACATCTTCAACTAGATCAGGTTGCTCAGAGCCCCGTCCCAACCTGACCTTGAATGCTAACAGGGATAGGGCAGTTGTATAGCTGTTGTTTAATACTAATGCTTACCCACCTGGTGGTGTACGCTGTCTCTGCCTTTCCACCTCTATGGAATATGAACACAACAAAACTCACCAAAGATGAACCCGACTGATGCCAGCCTCAGCCCATCTTTCACTCTCAGAGGTTTGCTCTGCACGCAGCATGGTCTCTCTGATCAGCTCGCTAAGGTGACAGTGGTGCTGCCTGGACCCTGTTTCCTGTAGCAAGACCGTGGCTGCTCTGTATCAGCCCTGGAGGAATCTGACAAGCTGGAACAGGTCCGGGAAGCAGCAGCCACTGACCTCCTGCCTCTGCAGGTGGGGTGGCTGTGAATCCCCAAGTGTGCCTGGCCCCGTGGTGCCAGCTTGTTTGTGCCTGGGCTGCCTTTGACGCCTACAGCCAAGTTACAGAAGAGATCACCTTTCCCCCTCTATATTCCCCAAGGCCGTCTCTGGTCTATTGCTATTTCCCTGGGTTTCATCACCCACAGTGGGCAAGGGTGCTCCCCTAGGAGCTAGGAAGCCCCTAGCCTGTCGACATGCTTCACCTTACAGTGCACCAGAGCACTGGCTCAGCACAAGAGACCTTTACAAAAAGGAGAGTAGAGGTCAGAGAATTAAACAGTTAAAATCAATAGCCTTCACTCAAGACTATTTAATGTTTATTTGTTTTAAAACTCCAGCAATATGCATTCCACAAAAATAAATTTCTGACATTATTCATCTGCTGAATCTGCCTCTATCTTATTTGAAGCAACAGATAAGACATAAAGCAAGTGGCAGGCAATTTAACCTTCCTCAGCAGACAAATGCTGTTTATCTTATCATGTGAATTATGAAAATAGGCCTAGAGGATTTGGCAGAGGAAACCTAACACACAATAGGTTAAACAAAGCTTTAGGAGAAAATACCAAGCAGCCTATCGTTAAGACAAAGGGGTGAAGGGTTGGATGACTTGTATTTGAACTACCAGTGGCCGTTACAAGTCTAACAAAAGTTTTATAATCATTTATTGCTGGTTTACTCTGATGTTAACTGGTAAAATACAGAAATCTGAAATCCTGATATTTCCTGAAACCTGGGGCTTTTTGGTTTTTTTTGTTTGTTTGTTTGTTTGTTTTTTAATTTTGGGACTTGACATCTCTGTCTTTGAATAAGGCATGTATGATTTAATTCATCATGCACATTTTTCAAACCCTCTGACACCACTAATTTGAATAAAGTGTTATTGGTATGTAATTACAATCAAAAGAACAAACGAAAAATTGGGACAATCAAGACATCACAGAAGAAGAAAAAAAATAATCAGAGTACAGTGGATAGCATATAAAAGGAATACAGGGTAAAATAGGTGGAAAGAGGGAGTGAGAACAATTTCTGTGAGAGCAGAACTGAAAAGACATCCGTATCATCCACTTGTGACTGAGTCAGCATATGGCCCTTGATTAAATTCCTAAAATAACACTGACAACACTGTACTTGTCTTGCACTGCTATTATGACAAAGAGTCCTGGCATGAACTGTGACTATGAGGCCCACCCTGAACCCTAACCTGTCTTAAACAAAGTTACACTACACCTTGCAGGCACTTGACACACATTCTCCACCTTACTTTCAAAATCTGCTGCCTGAACATGTGCCGCCTTACAAAAGGGCAGCTGCAAGCTTCTCAGCCAGGCAGGCAACACTGAATTTTGTCATCCCATGGGTGAAGAAAGAATCAGGGCAGAAATATCTCAAGGCACCAACTAGGACTGGATGCAGCAGCAACCGGGTTGCATGGCTACCCAAGGCCAAGGCGAGCCAGCTCACTCTCTTGCCTGGACCTATACCATTCAATAAGGACAAGAAGAAATTCATCACCACTGTGATTTTGCTGCCTTTGTAAGTTTGCTTTCCTTGAACTAGTGTCTGTCTTGTTTGAGCCTAAACAAAGTCCTGCCATGATGTTGCCCCTTCTAAAAAGTGAGGCATGAAGTAATGGTGATTGAATCTGTTTTGTATTATCTTCAGCAAACACCATCTCAGAGCAAAAAGCCTCGAAGGCCATTCCGAGCCCTTCAAACGTAGGAAAATCCCCTGTAGCCAAAGCTAGAGGACCAGAAGGAAAAAGGGAAAGGCATGCCTTCCAGGCAGGACCCATGCTCACCAAGTGAGGAATAACCCTAAGCTTCACTAAACGCAAATATGTTCCCTGCTACTGCTGTGAGACTCCCACAGGACAGTGGCTCTGTCTTCCAGGACTGCTGCAGCAGCCTGGCAGCAACGGGCAGTCGTGAAGAAGCAGCCCTTGGTGCAGAGGTGGATTGACAGGTAAAAGACTCCTCCATATAGGTTAGAGCACACTGAACAGCTGATGTGGCCAAGAAGCTGTCATAACTTTACCGGCCGGTGTACCACACTGGGCATGTAGAGATTTGAAACCACAGATGGCTAACTTTGCTTCCTGCCAGACATTTATTTTGCAATACGACAAACAAAAATAGGCCTTTGCATTGTAAATGCTGTATTTCATGATTCTGAGAACATGAAAGCAATTTGTTGACATCTTTTTTTTTTCTTTTTTTAAACAGTTTTGGATAATTGTTGCATGTAAGCAGAAAGCAGGATGGTCAAATCGAATTACCTTGGAGTAGCAGTAGGACAGCAGAGGTCAGAGCAGTGAGGCTACTGCAAAGAGGGTTTTCAGTCATCTCAAGGTGATCCATGCCAAGCTGCAGAGGTGGGCAGGCGTACGATGGACTCTTCCCAAGGTTTCATGTTAGTCTGCAACAAAATAAAGGCAAGCCGATAAGTGGAAATCTCCTGGTATCCCTATAACTGTATAAATATTCCTTATAAAATGCAAAATAGGAAATAAAATTGCCCATAGTTAACACAGTCTCACTACTGCTATACACACTAGGATTTTGATGTGGTACTGACTTAGAGGAAACCATTGCCATAAACTCATTTCACAGACGACTAAACAAAGAGGAGATTATCATCATTTCATTTGATGTTCGTAATTAAAGGTTTTGAAAAATAAAATGAAAGACAACCCTCCCTTGCAGTTTGGAGACTAAGTAAAAGCATATATAGTTTTACAAGATATGTACTTAAAATGGCAAGACTTCATCTACTAAGCCTGTATTTCATGTATAATTTATGTAGATATACTGTACTGTGGGTTTTTTGGTATAGCTAATGTTTGGGCAGAGAGGTCTTTAAATGTAGTAAAACAAACAGAAACAAAACAGACGCCATGTGCAAAATCTACAGTTCACACTGTCTTAACCCTTTGATACTGTACACCCACCCCCCACCCCCCCGAAATTTAATCTGATGCTATCAATTTCTATCTGAAAGGGCCAGCAAAGTGTTAATTTTTTTAATAGTAGCTGACACAAGCACATTCAATCTAGTACACTGATGGTGCTGTGCAAAAAAGGTTCCATATGCTTAAGGGTAGGGGCGGCACGTGAAGTGAAGAAGTAATATAGTCTACTTTTCCATAGCTTGTAAATGTTCTAAGCAATTATTATATGTGCTTATTTTATTAAAAGGAGAGGCATTTTTGTTTTGATTTCTTTGCACTGATCCCACTTATTACTGCTGTCTTTGAAACTCCACAGACACTGCATTTCTTTTACTGACTGGACATTTCTGAAATAGTACCACTATCAGGTAGATCAGATTGTTGGCAAAAGCTTTGGCAACGAAGAGACTCAACAAATAAATTTCATCATGTTGACCCTGTACTAAACAGCAACTTTATGTGGATAACCTCATGGGAATGGAAGTTGAGAAAGAGCTATTTCAAGGCCACCAATAACTTAATCTCTGTTCAGTTCATAACGCAAAGCCATTTTTGTTTCCTTTGCTCACAGTGCGAAAGAGTTTTCAGGATACTGTAATCCTCATGCTGTGGGGAGGGCAATGTGGGGGGTAGGGGTTTGCAGGAGGGAGAGGAGATCCCACTCAAATTATTCCCCATTTTTAAAAAAATGAAAAATAAATAAAAAGCCAAGTTTTTCATCTTGGAAATTCTCAGCCTCAGTTACGTGAGTGCAAAAAGTAACTTTTATTTGAAGAACTAACACTCACTTCTTTGTTAAGAAAACTTAGGGCACCACCCAGCAGACATGAAGGCTCCTATGTTATCAGCAAACTATTTCCTGGGTATATGTTCACCCTTTCCATGCAGCTTGCTTATTTTTTCAACCCCAAAAAAAAAAAAAAAAAGGAAAGAAAGAAAAAAAGGCAGTGCAAACAAATTCTGTAACACCGCTGAATGATCTGTGTTTTGCTGCAACAACTACTATATTGATGTAATGGAAAATTCATAGGTGTCCAGCTTTGCAGAAACAAAATTGGAAAGGCGCCAAGGGGAACCCTAGTGCGGCCCTGCATGTTCTTTCCAAGGTGAAAGGGCCCGCTCTGCACAGTGCTGCTGCCTGCCATCCTCTGAGAACGGGCCAGAAGAGGCAGAGGCAACGTGCGCAGCTGAGCAAAATAACACTGGTGGAAGAACATGAACCCCCCAATCCCCCGTTAATGGTTAACCTAACCTCTTACCCATAAACACAACAGCAGTTACTCTGAAAATTTAGCAGTGGCAAGCTTGAGTTCTGCAGAGGAATAAGCTTCTGATTATCTGCCTGTCCTCCCAGTTTTGAACCTATATGCTGGTCTAAACTATGTTTGACAGGGGTGGGCGAAGGTAGGACTCGCAAAGATACCAGGTTCCCATAAATGTCCGCAAAGCAAAGGATGGAAGGAGAGCAGGATGAGAGTCTGATTGTGCCTCCACAGCAGGGACACCCACAGCAGCTCCCAGACTATGTGCCCTTCTCCATCTGCGAGTCATCAACTAGAGGACCCTGCAGCCTCTAATGCCTTGTACCCAACTGGGAAGGACGCAAGGAGGCTGAAGAGATGGGGGAAAGCAAGACGGATACACAGGAGTCAGCTCTAGGGTCTGTGCAAATGAAGTTGGAGATAATGTGGGAGAGCCCATCAGGAGCACAGGAAAGGGAGCCAGGTTATTGCTGTGAGCAGCTAGGGCAAAACATAGCTGTCCTTATTGCCACAGTTTACGGAACAAATTGTCCTCTTACTCGATCCCCCTTCTCCCCCATGAAGCACTTTTGTATGAGCAGCAGGAATGGTGGGAAGATTATAAAACATCCAAAATCAATAGCAGACATCACATGCAGGAAAGTATTCCTTTCTGCAATCCTGGGAGTCACCTCAAGTAACAAACCAGACCAGGATATAGCAAAAACTTAAATCCTGAACAACAGAGATACTTGGCCCTGTAATAACGCCACGTGTATCAGGATTGAGCAGGCTTCGGTGCCCAGTGTGGTTGTACAATGCTCTTCAGAGGGATGCAATGCTTGGGGAGCTTCTGCCACGACCCCCCCCTCCCTGCCAAAATCATGGATCACTGTGTCCACATCACTGTCTAGCAGCATAACAGAGCACCTTGTAATAAAGTCCCCACTGCACTCCTGCACATGCATCTCATGTTTCCCAGGAAAGCAAAATGGAACCCCAGCATCCACCGGCAGCAAGACACTGCCGTCGCCTCTGTTGACTTCAGATTCAGCCCGGTGGAGCGAAAGAGGCAAACTGCCGAGGAGGGGCTGGGCCTCAGGCGTCAGCGAGCTGTGCAGACCTCTGCAGGCTCACTGCTACAGAACGGCATGAAAAGTAATATTAATATAAAAACCAGGTGGTGCACAACTTTTTCAGTTGTCCTGTTTTGCCTCTGGGGGGAGGGGGAGTATTGGGAAAGATGAAGATGACCTTTATCCCCCTGCTACTCTGATTAAATCTTCAAAACTAACTTTTGACTTCTCTTAAAATACAATGCACCTTTTCATGAAGCTGCCCTTGGAAATGAGCCGTACCACATGTTACTGTATGTATCAAGATATAGTACAGTGTATAGGGTAGGTTAGTTTGTGTAGGACTGGAAGAAGAGATGAAGTAGTCTTATGAGAGGAAGCTTTTTTTTAACTAGAGGTTTAGTCTATAGATTTCACAGATTTAACTAGCAGCAGCAAGCCACAGCCTTGCTATTTTGTCAAGCCAGAGCTTTAAACACACCTTTGCGTTTCACCAAGTTTTGTCCTTGGGAAAGTCAGGTGTCCGTGGCTAGTGTATCCAGACATTTAACCAGATACCCGGTTCAAATGCAAGAAAAACAGAGGGCTGTTGTGACGGAATAAACGCTTCCCTCGGCAGCCAGCATGTGCAATTTCACTCTGTCTCTCAGCTCATTGCCCTGGTAAGGTTCTAGCAGCCGACAAACAGAGCCCAGAATTTAAGAGAGCCTGCAAACGCCAAGTTAGCCTTACTTGCACATTTAGTGAAAGGAGAGCCCAGGCATCTTGCCCTGGTAAAGTAAAGTAGCAGAACAAAACAAAAACAGAGTTTAAAAGTTTATCTTCTGGAAGCCTTTTGCGCCCTCGACAATGCCTCTGTATTTCAGGGCCTTTTAAACTGGCCTTGTCAGGCCAGAAAGACCTCTGCACAGTCGAGAAAATACTCTCTCATAAGACCCTGAGATATGATAAGGCGACAAATCCCAGGTTTTAAAGAAACAATGACAGCAAAAGACTAAACAAGTGAAAGAACAGAATATTGGGATCAGAAGGTGAGCTATGAGGTAAGATCGCAATGGTTTACATTTTTTAAATATCAAGGAAAACATCCAATTGTAAGAATGATTTTCTTGTTTGTTTTTTAGCATCCCCCACCTCTCCAAGAGAGCTTTTTTTTTTCTTTTTCTTTCCATTTTTGTGGCTCTAGGCAAGGATTTTTCCCCTCAACTGTTTATTCTTTCACTCAGTCTTCAGTAAAATGTCAGCAAACAATTGTCATTTGGTATCTGTAAAAGATAACGCAGGTGGAAAGGGGAATCGTGAAACCCAATACCTCCCTGTAAAAACCTACTGTACTATCACCACCAGATAAACTTCCTTTTCTCTGCTAGAAGCCTGACCTAGTAAATACACTTAGTAGGATAATGGTAAGGGAATACCTATCCAGCTTGTTTGGGTAAGTTATCATCAGGTTTTCCTCTCAGAAGACAGACGTTTTCTGGAAAGTAAATACCTGACCCAGCTTTGCAATGGCACCTGAAAAAAGCTTTTCTCTGGATCTCAGTATGAAATGGGTGAGGTTGTGAGACAATTCTAATGGGTCTTGCAATGAAGTGCTGGGCACAAAGCAGCAATGAGGTCAGGATGCTGTATTCACCTTGAAGCAAGAAATTTGAAAGAAATCGCTTTTACTTATCTTTCTTAGCACATCACATACTCAAGCATTCAGTTTTTCTTTTCAGTTTGGAAATACATTATGATCAGAACTGCACTTCGCATTTTAGAGGTTTGAGGTGAATGTCTTATTTAGAAGGTGATTTAAGAATAAAATAAGGAACTACTGATTAAACCCTAGGTAAAATTCAAACCCACTAAAAAGCAAAATACTCCTATCCTGTGTTTTTCCTTATATTTTAGTTAACTAGTCAAGTAAGCTCTTGGTCACCAGATCTTTTTTTTTTAATACTGAATCTGCAAATCCCCTGAAAAGAAAGGAGGTGCTCTTGAAGCAAATTGTGGTAATCAAATCCAGCTCATGCAGCTTTTGTTTGCATAAATACGTTACTCTCACAAATGCCGTGTCAATAGCACTTCACAAATATCTCATAAGGAAAGTGTTGGAAGTTTGCTGAGGAAAGAATTATCTTCCAAGGCCAATTTACCTCAATCACATGAACAGTCACACAGAAGTCACAGGAACCACCTGCATCTACAAGAAAAGCAGGATTTGGCCCTGGATGACTCAACTAAACTCCATGCTGTCGACCTAAATTCTACATGCAATTCAAGTTGGGCACTACAGCTGTGTTGTTTCAACAGAGGCTGTTTTACATCTCAGAAACGTCTGGACCACAACAATGTCACTACTAGATGACTTCTGCTTTTCACATGCTTTAGAACTTTCCATGGGGGAAAACTGTTGTAAAAACCTTTTTTTTTCTTCGTTCTGCTCTAAGCTTTAAATTGAATTGGGGTCCCACTAATTTAAGTATAGAACTTTGAGGTACGCATCTTAAATATGATAAATCACCAACAGAAAATTAAAGGTCTACTGCTACAGCACTGCCAAGCCTGAAACAATGTAAGATCATGAATCACAACAGCCACATGCAATCCCCAAAACTGTGTTCTGAAATATAAAACAGGTACAATAATCTTTTCATCTTACACAAACATATATGTGGGTCAGATTTTAAAGAGCTGGAGTCATTCTATGCAAAGCCTGGAAGTAATATATGTGTTTGACACGGAACTTAAAAATATCCGTTGATGGAGTTTTCCCTGGCCTGTTCCATTTGCACAGATGTTCTACCTGATACCTATTTTCTACTTCCTGGGCACGTCCTTTACGTAGTATGACCGTACCTGCTTTGCTTTTCTCACTATTACTCTATGTACCACTTTGAGTGAATGAGGACGACAACACATCTTTATCAGTTGCAACTACAACGGGGTGCAACAACATTCTTTGACAGAGGAGAAATGATAAAAAATATTTATCAAGCCCCCCACACCTTCCCCTCACCACCTGTTAAGTAGCAGCTTGTTTGGGGAGCTCCTGCAAAATCCAGTGAAGGTGATGGAGACAGTACTGGAATACAGACATTTCTCCCTCCTCTGCCTCTGAGACCAAGGGGAAAGCCTGGAGCAAGGAAGACTTACAGAGGAGAAGTAGTTATACTACTTATAGCAGAGGAGGATCAGATTAGGGAGTACTTAATCTGGGCATACATAAATCCAGAGCCTGAAAGGTTGCACCCATGAGTGCTGAGGGAGCAGGCCAATGCCATTGCAAGGACACTCTAATATATTTTCATAGTCATGGAAACTGCGAGAGGTTCATGAAGACTGAAAGAGAGTAAGCGTCACTCCTATCTCTAAGAAGGAGGATCCCGGGAACTAGAGGCTGGTCAGCCTCACCTCAATCCCTTGGTAAGTGATGGAGAAAATCGTCCTGGAAAGCATTTCCAAACACGTGAAAGACAGGAAAGTGATCAGAAGTAGTCAGCATGGATTTTTTTAAGGGAAATCATGATCAATCTCAAAGCCTTCTATGAGGTGCCCAGCGTGGTGGATGAGGGGGGAGCTGTGTCAAAAAGCCTTTGACATTCTCTCTCATAATAAAGCTGACAAAATACAGGTTAGATAAGCGAGCAGTGAGGTGGATTAAAAACTGGCTCAATGGTTATGCCCAGAGGGTTGTGATTAGTGGCACAAAGTCCACTTGAAGGCAAGACACTAGTGGTATACCCCAGGGGCTGATACCGGGGTGAAAACTGACATCTTCATTAATGACCTGGAAACTGGGACAGAGCGCACACTCAGCAAGTTCACAGATGACATAAAACTGAAAGTAATGTCTGACGCACCAAATGTTTGTGCTGTGATTCTCAGAAGGACCTCAACAAGCAAGGAGAAAATGCTGAAACATCCTCCATCTGGGGAGAAATAACCCATGGAACCTGTACACACTGGGGGAGGACCAGCTGGAAAGCAGTTTTGCTGAGGACTGGTGGATGACAAGTTGTCCATGCAGGCCAATGCAACCTTGCAGCAAAGAAGGCCAAGTGCATCTTGGGCTATGTTAGGAAAAGCATCACCAGCAAATCAAGGAAGGTGGCCCTTTCCCTCTGCTCAGCGCTGGTGAGACCCCATCTGGAGTGCTGGGTCCAGTTCTGGGCTCCACAGTACGAGAGATATGGGCATACTGGAGAGAGATCATCCCAATAAGATGGCTAAAAGACTGGAGCATCGCTCTTATGAGAAGGGTCAAGAAAGCTGGAACTGTGCAGCCTGGACAAGAGAAAGTTCAAGAGGATCTTATCAATCTATAAAAATACCTGAAGAGAGAGTGAAAGAAGACAGAGACAGGCTTTTTTCAGTGGCGCCCAGTGACAGGACCAGAGGCAATGGGCATAAACTGAAACACGGGAGATGTTGTCTGGACATCAGGAAACACGTTTTTACTGTGAGGCTGAACAAGCAGTGGCACTGGTTGCCCAGAGAAGTAGGGGAGTCTGTATCTCTCGATTCATTCAAAACCTGACTGGCCACAGTCCTGGGTGACTTGATCTAAGTGGCCCTGCTTGAGCAGGGGGATTGGACCAGATGATCTCAAGAGGTCCCTGCCATCCTCGGCAATTCTGCCTTACTCTCCTCTTACAGAAGATAAAGAGAGGAACACAAGGTGGAAAACAGTTTCCTGCACCATCATGTCTAGTCCACCATTCTCAGAAATACGTTAACAAAATTTTGTAGCTCCACTTTCTCTCCCACTGGAAAACAATGCTATAATGGTTGTATTACCAGTGCTGCCTCATAGTTAGCCTGTCAGTTTGGGACCCTTGGAGCCTATGCTTTCTTTTTTTTTGCATGACATTCCACTTTGCATTATGAGATCCTCCTTTTTAAAATTACTAATTTTTTTTTTGCTAGAAAATCAGTAATGAAATCTGTAATGTTAGTATGGCAGGATCTAGCACACACAACTCACTGAACCCAGGGCTGCCTTTCCTTCCATTTTCCTTTCACCAAACCTTAGCTTTTTCCCCTTTATCAAAACCCATATTAGCAATTCCACAAATTGGTGGTACAAAAATCTGGATTCACATCTATTTCAAGTTACCCTGTACTCTGAACTGATGAGGCAAGGCAATTACGTCCAGAGTACGTGTGTGCATGTGTTCAAGCACTGCTATTGAGAAGAAACCAGCTCCCACTTCTCCATGAAAGGATAAGACATTCCCACTGAATTCAAAATGACCCTGCAGGTGAACAGCATTAAAAACCAACCAGTGAAACAAGCAAAGAGGCTGCTTTTATAGCTGGATTTCTTCAGACAGCTTTTTAAGAGATCCCAGAGGCAAAACAACTGAATAATATATGTGCAGCAGAGGCAGATAGCGCATATCTGTTGATAAAGCAGTATTGCAAGAACAAGAATTTAAAAATTCTTTTAAAAGATCAAGTGTTTAAAGCCCTGAGTAAAAGCTAAAGAAATATATAAAAATAAAATCCTTATTGTAAAGGTCACAGGCAAAACTTAGAAATTCTTGCTTTTCAACAATCTTCTTTATAAGGTATCAATTCTGAGACACGCTTTACTGAAGTAGGAATATGTTAAGTATTTGCACTCATTCCTGAGTTTTTTACATAGCAAGCCAGATACTACTTTTAGACAAAGATTACAATGTATTTTTCACACTGGGTCTTTTGATACTCATTCATATGGAACTTGGACAGAACTTCATTCTGAATTTTATATTATCATAGATATTGTCATGTACTTACAAACTGTAAAAACAAAACCAAACCACCCCCTGACAAACAAAAGGAGTTATGGCACACACATTTCAATGTCACAGTGCAGATTATGATGTAAAATCCACTGCAAGCCATAGAAGCTAATATTAACAAATATAACCAGCAACAGAAATTTAAGTATTTTATTAAAATGACTTGAAAAAATTATAATGTGAATGATGTCATATTGCATTGGTCTTCTTGAGTAAATGAAGTCAGCAAATAAACCCAGTACAGTATTCATACAGCAGGTGGTAAGCAGGATGCAACCAGAGGCTTTTACACTCAGGAATGGGGTTACGATAGTGAAGAAGTGCAGCAACTGCTTTCAGCTTGTTAGATGTATTTTTCCCTAAACTGCTGTAGAAGTATCACGTAACGGTAAATACGTAAGGAAAAAAATCTCTTATGATGTGTTTAGCTATAATATTGGGGTTTGAATCCATTCGGAGACAACTGTATCTGCAGCAGCCAGATCCATTGTTCTGTAACTTCTTGCAAGGATAGCATGGCTACTCACTGCTAACTTAATATTCCTTTTCCTCCTAATAAACTGACATACGGTAATACCCAGAAATACCACCTGAGGAAAGGGACAGGTGCAGGAAAGATCTGCTTGGTACTTTTGATGCCTCTTAGCGTTGCAGAATTTGCCTTTTTGAACAGGCTGGAGTTTCTGTATTCAAAATAGTATTATGTAGGTTGCTTTCAGTTTTAGAAAATGCCTTTTTTTGTATGATTAGCATAAGACGTTACGGGTTGGCAGTCTGGAGAAATATAGCTAGTGGCAAATGTTTCAGTGTAACAGATTTTAGTGGAAAAAATGGAGTAAGTTCATTGAAGCTGAAACACACTGTGGGAGCATACCATTTTTCCTGCGATTTTTCTTAGAAAAAACAGCCTTGGAGTCCCAGTGTAAAACTGTGGGGATCAAGGACAGCCAGCAGCTCTCAGGTGGTTACGGTGCTCAGTGGGGATGTGAGACCTGGCTTCAGACCTCCTTTACAGGTAGTTGCTCATATCCTGCGTAAGACTTTCAAAATCGGGCCATGCTGGGGGCACTCACTCTCACTGCAGCTGCCTCGCTTTGCATAAAAAAAAAATAAGAGCCGTGGAAGATCTCCCATAGCAGCAAAGAGGAGCCTAGGAGAGACCTACCTTGTAAGAGCCTTCATGAGGCTGCTGAAAGATAGCACAGGATATGTGCCGCAAGCACAGGGGTGTTGGCTGGTCTGCGTGTTTATGCTAGTGCACAAGTACACCCACACTCTCTTTGCAAGATGGAAAACTTTTAAAGTTGTTTCCCGCACCTCTCTATGAAACAGGAACATTTTTGATTACATGAAAAGTTTCCCAGAACAGAAAATTTATTTACTACCCAACTCTCAATATTACTTTTTTTCCACAGCAAATTCAACCACTGCTGAAAACTATTATTTGTACAAACAGTTCCTACTCTTATGACTAGCTTCAATGCACTCTGTGGTACTACATTCCTAAGTAAGGACAGCTTTTGTGAGCAATGGCCAGAGGAATGGGGCCCAATGTGTACATTTTGTACGTCTGGCCAGAACCATGCAACAAGCACGTTTTGCAAATAAAAATTATCAAATATCATTACCCAAAGTGGGTAATTTGTGATAAAGTTAACAAAACCTCACTCCTTACCCCTACTTAACCGTTAAATATTCTTTACTTTGTGAAGAACTGCCCTCAGTTTCTTTCCAGCTTGTTCTGACCATCCTTGCCCCAAAATAGAATTTAAATAGCAGCTCCTCATTGCTTGCTGCTGCTATTACTTCAGAAAATGTATACTCTGATTTTTCATATGGTTCAGCAAACAGAAATACTGAAAAAAAATACTGAAAAAATACTGAGAAAAACTCTTTGCAAGGAGCAATCTTACATTGGCAGGAAAATTGACAAGATGACCTAATAGGTCTTTTCCATCTCTAATTTCCCTGAGTCTACTCCTTCCCCTGTGGGGAAAAATAACTTGTCAGCAAACTTATTATAGAAGAAAATACCACAGTAAAAATAGTTACAGAAGATTGCCCACCAATTCCTTGATGTAAGATATGAATATATTTATTCTTGTGACAGTTGCTTATTCCTAACTGAGAAAAACATGTTCCCAGATTCTGTACAGCAGTCAAAAATCTCAAGTAGCAGTGGAAACCAAATAGGAAAGTTACTAAGCAATTCTCAAATACATAGGAAGTTAAGGAGGTTCAATCAAACCTCTGTTTATTTACCTGCACAGTACAATTTTTATGCCTTCTTGAAAAATAGATATATTTTGTAGAAACATGGAATTTAAAGAATAAATAAACAATGCCATTATTTTGCAATTTTCACATGCACCACCTTTTTTTTTTTAGATTAGGGTCAGGCTGGTGCCACCATCAATGCTTCTATCTTTTCCTCAATTCAGATAAATTTTAAAAGGCAAAACAAACAAACAATAGGAAATATCTAAAAAGATGGTTTTGTTTCAGACAAACATTTAATCAGGAACCTGCATTTAGCAATGCATAAGGCCCATGAAAGGACTTCCAAAGCCAGGTCCTGCCACTAACATTGTTTTCACCAACAGTTACATTCAGTATTTTACTTATTTCCTGACATGAGGACAATGAAGACAAGAACAACAAATATACAACTAAGAATCTATTAAGCACATTTCATTTACTAAATGAAGGAGTTAGGTGATAATTAGCAAAGTACTTATTATGTCTTTTCTGTTTCAATAAAACTTTTACTGAAAAAAAAATAATCTTACCTACTTTGACTCTATCAATGAAAAATACTGTTTTCTTCACATGTTAATTCCTACAAAACACTATGAACTAGTAAGTTTTTGATTTGGTTCAAAACAGTGCTGTGGTTCTCACATGCTTCATTCTCAAATTACCAGGCTGAAATAGCAGCAGATGTCTTAAAATACTTACAGCATAGTAGTACTTAAATAAAAAAGATGTCCAGTTACCTTATTGTAGGAAACTGGAGCTGCCACATCTTTAGGGTATAAAAAGAATTTTTTTAAAAGATAATGCTGAAAAAAATTGGCATTGATTTTGGTTGCACACTACTATACATGGGGAATGGTGGCACAAAACTATACACTGGTGAGAAAGACCAATAAAGAACTGGAGTCCTGAGATACTGTAATTTGAACTCAGTCACCGCCTCTCCTTATGTTTTAGGAAAACCTGGATACAGATCTGTACTCAAATCGAGAACCACATCTGATTTATACAGCACAGGATTACATCTAACACTGCCCACAATGACAACAATCCTTGGATATCATTGCTGGTGAGACAAAATTCCTTTAGGTTGAAAGGTACCTTCCAGAGGAGCACGTGTTGACCACTGTTATCGTTACAACTCGCTATCCTTCCACAGTCTCACCTTCCCCAGTTTTTTCCATCCCACTCTCCTATCTCTACGAGATCTGAATCTCTTTTCTGTATGGAAAAAAAAAAGCAATGGCGTCTGTCTCGGTCCAATTTAATTATGGCCTTGATTATGCTCTTTAATCAGTTTATATTCTCTAACAGAAAATGAATCCTGATTTTCTATAATGCAGCTGTTGATATGTGAAGTCTATCTCATCTTGTGGACTTGTGAAGTCCTGTTATGTCAGTAGTGGTTGGAGAAGTGAATATTCTTTCTTCATTTTTTTTAAAGTTTTTTTTTGTTTGGTTGAGATTTTTTGAGTTTTGGTTTGGTTTGGTTTTTTTTTTTTTTTTGCTTTTTAGCATTCTGAAGTTTCCATCTAGATTCTACCCAAATGAACACATGCAGAAGATAATGAAATATGGTACTGTCTGCTACTGTGATTCATTTTCCATAAATGGTTATTGGAGAGCCATATTTCATGACTATAAGATCCTATCTGTGTTTATCCCATTACTGGGGGATTACCATAGCAGTATATCAAAGATAAAATAGTCCTGAGCAATTTATAAAAGTCGTACGTTAGTTACAGGAATCTATTATGGAAACTGTAATATATTCCATTATGTACCTGACAGGTAAGTTTCTTTGTTTTCAGTTGGGTGTGATTACAATGAGTAGCATGTCAAATTAAAATCATGTTCACAGTAATATATGAGCCATTACAGTCAGAATCACCAACATAACTCAAAACTGGTTTGTGGTATGAGACGGACTCTCCATAACCACCTCAGTAAAGTCCACATGCATGTTTTCAGCAGTATAATGTGACCTATGCTGTACTGTATTCTTCAAGATTTCAGAGGAGTTATTATGTGTGGGATAAGTTAAGCTATCAGCCAGTTTGTTCTGTAAAAAATCTCTTTTGTTTTTAACCATGTAGTAATTACGGTGAAAGTATATCCCTTTGAAAAGGTAATCATCTTGGGCATTATACTATTTTTTTTGGCACTTTATCTTTGTTTTAAAGTAAATTATAGAGCAAGCATTCCACATTTTTTCCTGTCTAAATCAGTCATGTCTGTTGCACTTACGTAGGATCCAAAACTATTGACTGGGTAGGAGAGGGAAAGAAGGAGAAGGCTGGTTTTAAACACAAAGCCTAAGATTCCAGCATGATTTTTCTTCTTCCTTTTTTTAAAAAAATATGTCTTTTCTTTTTAACTTAAAATATCAAAAATATTATATGCATCTGCAAATGCAAATACAGGTTGAAGAAGTGTTCCAGAAAAGACAACACATGCCAACTTCAGCCCAGACTTGGAACTGAATTAACTTTAAATTAGAATCCTGGAAACACTTTGTGTGACTGGAAACACACCAGGTCTGCATCTATGGGGAGTGGCCACCTCGTCCAGGCCTGCAAGTCCACCTATTGCTCCTAAAAGCTACAACCGAATTACAATTGCAGATCATGTTCACATCTTCAAAACAGCATTGTGTAAAGAGATAACTGCCCAGTTAGTGAGTAGGTGGCTGTATTAAGAAAAAAATGTCCTTCTTCTCAGGTAACCCAAGGGTTTTCGCAATCTGAAGATTCCCCTTAGCAGTCAGTGGAAAATATCCTTAAATTAAGGAGTTAAGTTCCATAATGTGGACCTATGATCTTGTGTCCCCACAGGGTAAAAAACAAAAAACCAACTCCACAAACAACAAAAAACCACAACAACTCAGCATGAGACGAGAAAACGGAGAAAACGGGTAATCTTTCTTCTGAAAAAGACAAACTCTAACACATGGAGTGATGTACCTCACCGTGGCACAGCTAGTTTCTTTTCCTTACATTGCCTTCAATGCTAGACAAATATATAAAACCATAGAAAAAAAAAGTAAAAATTAATGCGTGTATTTAAAGTAATAGGAGATGGAGTCCAGAAATTTATCGGAGCTGCTAATAAAGCATATTCCTGCTCAGACGTGAGCAATAGGATTTTTGTAATTTACAGTACTTTTGGCTTCACCACTTGTGAGTTATAGCCTTTTATACCTCTGCTGTTGGGAATTAAATATTAAACTATTGCCCACAGTTAGCATTCCAGATCTATTAATATTTTTTCCCACCTTGTCATAACCTCACAAGAAGTTAGTTAAATCAGGCCATGAAAAGACCTCACTAGCCACTGATACTAATAGAAAAATCATTAAGAATAGATTTGCTGTTACACTGGAAGGAGTTTTTTCTTTCTCTGTTTTTCAGTGCTATAGACTGTCTTCCAGCAATAAATCTATCTATGGGAGTCCCAAATCTCTGAGCAAGGATTGCAGCACACTGCATTGGGAAAGAGCGTCTGCTCTGCACACAGGAAAAAAGCCACCTTGTCGTACACATGTTCATACATACATTCCTATACTAATGGTGGAGTCTCCATCTCTGCAGACATTCAAAACCCGCCTGGATGGGTTCCTGTGCAACCTGCTCTAAGGTGGCCCTGGTCTGGCAGGGGGTTGGACTAGATGATCTCCAGAGGTCCCTTCCAACCCTATGATTCTGTGATTCTATGAATTGCAAACTCTAGAGAAAATGCTAGAAGTACCATATCTCCCCAAGTCCACCAGCAGTAAATTGGTCTATGAATTAGTGATGCCCAAAGTTGCCTTCACCCTTTTGTTGAATCCACTTTATATTAGAGTCATTTTTAACAAGGGAGTCTCTGACATCACCAAGCTACTTCAAATTCGGAAAACAAAACAAGTGTCTATTTTGCATTCTGGTGATTTCAAGATGGGACAATCTACAAAAATGTTGTGGCAGCCTGTGCATGCATGTGTTGGGAGTGGCAGGCCAAGTCTTTTATTTTCTTCTGTATTTTCTTCTTGAAACACTACCTTTTGTCCATAGCCAGTATTGTTTCAGGAGTGATTTTAATATGTTAAAGATGGGCTTGCAACAAATGCTCTCGCCCCTTTTTAATTATTTCCACTGGATTTCAAAGCAGTCATGATGCAATTTACAAGAAAAGACAACTTCTATAACTATTTGAGAAAGCTTTATCTGTTGAAACATGGACATTTGGAAGTGCAGCTGTGCAAACTTGTATTTTTTACTTTCCCAAGGAATAGAATAATTAGGAAGAAAATTAAAAGGTTTACCTGGTAGAACCTCACAAGATAACGTCAAAACAAGAAACAACCAAAAACCTAAGCGAGAAATTAAAAGGACAGGAAGCTTTCAAGGTAACAACGAGGTGAAAGTCTGCACTATTTGAGGAAGAGTGAGTCGTGCTGTACTGATATATGTAATCGTTGCATAACACAGATTGATTAATATCACATTGCTGACTCGGAGCACATGTCTATCAGCTTATCAGAGACCTACTATGCAACACTGTCTTTTCCAATAAAGGAAGAGGAGCCAAAAAAGCTCCTGAGCTAAGACATGCAGAAGTTGAATGCAGAACAATTAAAAATAAATTTTGAAGAATTAAGTCAGTAACCAAGATGAAAAGAACAAAAGAGGAGCAGGCAAAAGGAAAGGGCCACGTGAAGTGAAAGGAGGATACACTCTGTCCCTCAAGGAGAGCCCGATGCAGTCACAACCCCGAGCTGGCAGGCTGGGGGCTGCGGTGAGCCCAGGGGTAGGGTTCCCATCAGTCAGTGTGGGGGAAGCTGAGGAGAGGACTCCAACTTTCGCTTCCACTCCTGGCTCTTGCCCCGGCTCGTAGGTGCTTTGGTTCCCTCAGGACTTTTGGATCCACAGGCTAGCTGTTAATTCCCTGCTAGCTCCCATGGTTTCTTCCCTGAGAAGGTTAAGCGAGTTCTCTCCCTTGTGTGTCCTTGCAAACATTCCAGCCTCTTCAGTTCTGCTTCACCTTCCAGACTACTGGAGGGGCTACAGCCGCTTCAGAGCACATTTCTTATCTCTGACCCATTTATTCGCAATATTTGTAATCTTTAACTTCTAGACTACAGCATGTGGACTTTTTCCTAGTTCACGGGTCAGAGCCTCTTCTGTGATTGAGATGTTTTGCATGGATTGCAATGCTATTACAAAGAAATCCAAAATGCTAATGATGCCAATAGCTAACGTCATGGCACTGTTGTATATTGAAACCCAAGGCTTGTGTTAAACCCCAAAATCTAGCTGAAAGGAAATTAGTTTGGAAAAAATAAAGCTATTAAGAGGCTAGATCAAGATCCCTTCTCAGCCAAGTGGCCTGAGGCTGGGAAGAAAGCATAGCTAGACATATAAACTAGAGTTTTAATTTATACTAAACACAACTACTTTAGGATATATCAAGGACAGGATCACTATTCTGACAGCGTGCAGTTAAGAGACACATCAAATTTTCAGAGCTCATTTGATAATGGCCTAACTACTAAGTGGGGAGGACGGGAGGGACTCAGTGACTTCAATGGGAGTAAAGCTGGGCCAGTAACAGACACCACTGAAAACTGTGATGTCAATGAGCACATGAAAGTATCAGTTAAGCACTGTGTTGAAATAAAATTACACTCTACAAGGTGTCAGCTAAGGAAGATAAACCACAACTAAAGCCAGGAAACCTAGAGAGGAGACAGGGACAGGGGGTGAATAACTTATTTAGTGAAAAATTAGCTCAAATAAACATAATAGTTCCATCTGGAAATACATTTTTTTTTTTGTGTGGAGTTCATAAAACCAAAGATTGCAGGCTTCCTTTTTATACAATGTTATAATGATCTGAGGGCACTTAAATACTTCAAAATCCTCATTAAGATGTAAAAATTTACAAAACGCAAGTGCAAAGAGTTTTTTCAATGAAACAACATAATTCTTGAAATTATTAGAGTGAATGGCTGAATTCAGTGAAAACACTGCAGAAGTTTTTGGTTATGATTAAAAAATTATGTATGCTTTGTTCTTAAGGTACAAACATATTTTTGAAGTTCTTCACCAAAAGATTTAAAAATTATTTAGAAATTATTTAAAATACCCTTAAAACCTCCTCTTTATTGACTTCAAGCATTACAAAAAATCTCAAAATTTAAGAGTGAGAGTATCATACATTGAAGAAGCTGAAAGTAATTATAATTGGGTGGGGGTTGTACAATATTTAGAAAGAGTACTCACAACAGCATCAAAATCTTCTGGAATACAGTGTAGAACTTCTACATTGTTTTCTGTTTCGTTTACATTTAAGAATTAATTTTATATCTTATGGTACTGATAAAAAACAAAGAAATATATTATTTAGTACTTCTTCACAAAATTCAAGCATCAGTGTTTGGCTTGCTGCTCTCTCTTCCAGTTTTATGGGCCAGCTATGTTCCAGGTTGTTACAAACAAATACATTATATTTAACTAAAAATCCCTGTAATAAGTAAAAGAAATATATTGGAATAGGATATTGTTCTGTTTTCAAGCCAAGAAGCTAAGTTTTATATATGCAGAATTGAGCCTATGATAGCTGTGTTAAACAATAGTATATTTTATTCTGAGTTATGCTGTATTAAAAGGGTTTCTTAAAATATGTTTTGCCTTCTTTGATGATTGTTTTCTTGCAAAGATAATTCAAACCAGCAAGGGCCCACCCAGTCAGAGCAACAAAAGGTCTAGTCCTTGATGAGCAGTATTTGTAAGCACTCACTACTAATATTAATTAATTTGATAATTTATCCTCTTTTTCTATTCATCAGTTGTCTCCATGTGGTTTAAATATTCATTCTCTATTCAAAACTATTCACACTGGACGAATTTCATTCCTCTGTGGAGGACCAGCATAAGGCATATGCATCACTTCAATCCTCTGAATAGGGTTCAAATAAGTCTCAAAGCACTATATTGTCTCTCAGCTCATGAATAAATTTCACCATTTGGCTAGATGTAGATTCTTTCTGAACTGCATGTTGCAAGTCACGCTCTGTGCTTCAGTTGCTGCTGTGCTGTCTTAGACTGTGGTCCTGAGACTTCGACTCTGTAGGTTGGGATGTTTATTTTTGCACTTAATGGTGCATGCATAGCTCCTCCTTAATACCTGTCATTAATGCACCATATCAGTGATTTTAGCCCGCTTTTAGCCCACAGATAAATGCAGACCACGAGCCTGTACCTGCTTGCGTTCTCCATATGCCCCATGGACTGATCACGCCCACTGCACCTGGGACATTCAGGCACTCTGGACAAATGTCCAAAAGTCTTTCCATTTCAACAGGATTTCTGGGTGAATAAGGACACATGCTCAGAGACGTCCAGACAGAGGGTAGGTTTAAATTTAGACTTAATAGTGTCAGGTACCATCATCTTCTTACATGTATTCACCAAGCACAAGAGAGCACTCTTTTGTGGCTGGATTTCTTATGCCCTACTCCACAAACAGGCAAGCAAAAAAAAAAAAAAAGCAGAAAAATCCAAATAAAACCAGTTATTTAAAACCTGAACAGAGGTGAATTATTTCAAGTGCAAACTTTGCTCTTCTTGCAAATATTCTGCCAAAAACTTTTTCTAGATTCTATGTAGAAAGCTATCTCAAAAGGTGAAGTCAGTTGCAAGTTTTAAGTAATTGTAGAAAAGCAGGAATATTTTTCCAGCTCTGGCACTGACTAAGCATCCTTTTCCACAAAGTTTTTTTGTACAGTTCAGTATCATAATTAAACCAGAGTAGAAGCAAACAGTTTACCCTCTCTAACAAACAAGCTTATCAGAAAGTTACTTTGAGGGTGGAAGATAAGATAAAAAGGGAGCTTTCATTAAGAGCTCAGACAGAACATCTTCATTCAACCTCAAAATCATTATGTAGATTGGCAAAGAATGAAAGGTAGCAGTGGGAGGAATGAAGAAACATCATTCTTATACAACAAATATGATACAGCAATAAGTGATAGAAAATGGTGCTGTACATACTTAAAAAGTTCAGCTGAGAAAATGCTTTGCTATGTAGAATTGACACAGGTTAGCTTTATTGCCTATTAATATTACTGGAAAGTTTTAGAAGATACGGCTCTGAGAACGCTATGTCAGATTAGGAACTGGAATTTAAGTGAATGCAACCTACAGGAAAGACAAGGGCATTTCTAACTACCTTTGCCCTTTGCCACTGCAAACTTCTACAACGTTAAAAAGACCCTATGAATCAACAAGGGAGCTCAGGAAAGTGGCTTTCACTTACATCTGAATTATGTATGGGCAGTTTCATGACATACAAGCACTCGGAAAACAAATAGCAGTGCTGTGCACTGCATGTCCCCGACACACATCTGGGCTATGTCCCAACGACATACACCAGTTCCACTGCTTTCTCTGAATAAAGTGTACTCTCTGAGCCAGGAATAACGAGAAACTAGCATGGGAATGATATATCACGTTCCAAAAACACAGCCAGTATGTTCATGCCTAACTTCTACCTGATCCTGCATTCTTTGGGCTTTCAAAAATTCTTCCTACAGCGAACAGGGCTTTTGTGTGCAAAACCACAGCACAGTAAGAAAGCACAATAAGCACTATTGTACAGCAATGATGTTCAAATAGTGGACCTTTGAGAAGTGTCTTTTCACCTTTTTCATTACTGCAATTATCTCAGTTTGTTCTGGTGAAACACAAAGATTCATTATCTTTTACATGAAACTGGTTATCCTTACTGTCAACTTGCTAGTTCTGAAAGTCAGGGAGTGAGACTTCCCTTATTGAAGCAGAGCTCCTAGAACTGACCAGGATTTCACTCTAGGAACCTATTTCCCCCCCCCCGCAGCGCAAGACTTTTGTTGATTTATGCCACGTGGCAGGAGGAAAGGCTCAAACATCTTTTAAAATCCCCATCTTCCCTCGATAACACAACAAAGAACGGTGCGTGGCATTTCATGAAACTAGTTAAATTAATTGATGGAGAGGAGAAGAAACAGCTCCTCTGAAAGTAATGTTTACCCTCCCTGTTTGCCCTGAGATTTAGGTTGACTCTCACTGTCAGCTATCAGTTGACAGTTACAGCAATTGCAATGACAGCATGAATCATAATGCAAAAAACATGTTACATACTGAATGATAGATGAACAAATTTCAAGCCAATTCCTACTGGATCGTTCTTTGTAATTCACTCAGCGGATCAGAATATCTCCTGACTAGAACCACATGGCTTCTTTTTGAAATTTTAACTACTGAAGTGTACAAGACATTGTCCCCATGGCCTGTGACAAGGAGAGGCTTCAGTCAGATGGCCACCTGTCATTTGAAACATCAAATACTGTGTATTTTTATGGGGCCCCCCTGTCAGACTCCTTTCCCAGAGGCATCAATGTCAGGTCTGTTCAACAGTCAGTTTCTCTAAGGGACATGAGAAGTTATAGCTTTGCCATACTATCTCCGTAGCTTGTTTTGGAATAAGGCAGTAGTTTCCCTGTGCACCACAAGCAAGGTCTTCATACTTGCTGCCAAAAAAATTGAATTAAAATCCCAGCCAAAGGAGACAGGTTCTGTCTAAGGCAGCAAGCTTCAGAGAAAACTCATTTAATACTTGCTTACTTAAAACCCCATTGATTTGCTTATGACCTCTGGAAAACTGTCAGGAGTAGAAATGGAACTGGCAGTCTATGGAGATCTCCCAGCAAAGCAGCTCTTCCCACTTTCTTGGGCTGCTTACAGGAGCATAAGCACTCCTACATAGTACATAACTCAGGTAACTTTTTCTTCCTTTGATATTTTTCTTGCTTATCTGCTTCATTCACCGCCCTTCCTCCCGGATAAATGTATAAAAAGGAAATTTAAAAAGTCTGGGTTTCTGCCCTGCCAGTCCCATAGATTTAGTAAAAAAATACTTCACCTCACCATGTTAGAGCATGCAAATTCTCTAAGCCATGTCAGTGGATGGTAGCACCAGATCTCATTCAATGTTTCCCTCATTATGTACTTGAGGAGACACCAGTCGTCATAACTTCCACTTTCACTTTCCTTCGGTTTTCCTGAATCGCAGTCAACAGCAGTGAAGAAGCTTGGCTATCATAATTAAAGTATTTACAGTTTTTTGTTTCCTTGCATCAAAAGCACTGTAGCCAGCATACTGTTAGAATTGTTTAAGCCACTGAGAGTCCTAATAGTCACTTAAATCTTATTATATAGGACTCTTAATTCTGGCTCCTCCTTTTCCATTTCCCCATTCGAGTGATTCTGATTTTTCGCGTTCTCAAAACAGTTTGAAAAAGACTGGAAAAATTAGAAGCATAACAGAAATCTTTAGACAGTTCCATCCACTACACAGAAGCACTGATAATATATTCTTTCAGGAAGGGTTGCACTACAGGGTATATTTCATGCTTTAAA